>CAAKHC010015637.1:53565-95816 GCA_901007825.1 Macroramphosus scolopax | reverse complement strand
CTTTCCTTTCCTTTCCTTTCCTTTCCTTTCCTTTCCTTTCCTTTCCTTTCCTTTCCTTTCCTTTCCTTTCCTTTCCTTTCCTTTCCTCTCCTCTCCTTGAGGTCAGCACATTCAAGTACATCTACTGCATCACTCAGGTATAATAATATGTACAAACACACATTTGTGTGAGTCTTCATCATGTGATACACGCGTGCATTCCAGTCCTAATGAAGAATTGCCTCTCTTAAGCTGTATACCAGCAAACCAAGTGCTCCAGTTGCAAAAACGCCTTCATCCCAATACATTTTGACATGCTGGAAATTATTCACGGCCTAATTCACTTAAAATTGCATCCAATTACTTGGCTTCTGTTCTGCTGTGCTTCTGTAGCCCAATGCTTACTGGACGTTGTCAAACTTTGCTGCTTTTTCACACACACACGCACACACACACACGCACACACACACACACACACACACACACACACACACACACACACACACAAAGGATCGGTGTAGAAATAAAACCCTGTGATTGCACACAGCAGACTGTGTGTGCATTTGTGAGAATATGAGCGAGAGAGAGAGAGAGAGAGAGAGAGAGAGAGAGAGAGAGAGAGAGAGAGAGTGAATGAAGGGGGGTTGGATGAGGAGTTGGACGACATTCAGTGAGTGCGCAGTTGTCAAGAATTGTGGGGGAAATAAGTTAACTGCTCGTCTCGTGCTTCATTATTAAAGCTTGTGTCAGTTTATCTTGTCGGATATTCCTCTTTGTGTCAGCAGGCAGCGGAAACGTGTGTTTTCGTGCATGTGTGTGTTTGTTTGTTCAGGGCGGCAGAGGGAATAATGAAGCCAGAGAAGAGGAATCCTGCAGGAATCCATCTCAGTCTGCATTCCTCCTGATGTAGAGCTGAGAGCAGTCAGAGGCAAAAAGCAACAGGCTACTGGATATTGATACCCCGCCCCACCTCCCCCACTCCACACAGACACACACACACACACACACACACACACACACACACACACACACACACACACATTCTTAAAACAATAACAGCCCCTACTGGGGAGAAAATACATAACATCTCAACATCACACAGGGACAATTACATGTACAAACCCACCCACAGACAACATCCAGACAGATTGTTAGTAAACAGATTAAATTGAAGGATCTATTCACACTGGCACGCATGTGGGGACACATCAGAGCATAGACACATATCCAGATGCACATATGAGCATCTGCAGGAGTGTGTGCACGCAAACACACACAATTCACACTGCAGGACCACTTCAGGTTTCATCATCTTCTTTTCCGTTTTTTTTTTTTTTTTTTGCTTTCTTTCTCTTGAGAGCTCGGGAGGAGGGGGGGCAGGGGGGTGTCTCATTCCCTCTCTTTTGTTGCTGCTGGGGAGAGAGAGAGAGCACATATCCATACAGAACGCTCTCGCCAGCCCCATTCACACCCACACACAGCTCCCTCCCTCCTCTCCGCTCACACACATCCACAAAGATACAACATCAAAGAGCCGACACTGCTGAAGGATTACTTCAGCCACACACTGGCTCCTCAATCCGGGTCCGTGCCTCTTGTGGAACCCCCCTCTCGCCTGGCCGCACTTGGTACAGCCCAAGCATTCCTGCCAAGTAGCTTTCACACATGGAGGCAAAGCTTGTCTCAAGCAATTGCTGACAAGCTACAAACAAGACAACCACCCTCTCCCTCTAGCCCCCTTTCTCTATCTCTCTCTCTCTCTCTCTCACCCCTGCAACCCAGGCCTGCTCTGCTTCCACCCAGACTACCCTTTCCACTTCTCCATCGCCGCTTCTTTCCCCTCCTCTCTTCTTTCCTTTCTCCTTCTCCCCCACCTCCCCCTCCCCTCTGGCTCTGAGAATGTGGGGGCCCCACTAGCATAAATTGTCAGCTGTTCCTGGGCGTACTCTCCATGGCTCCCTAAACTCACATAAGCCTACACATGCAGTTGCTGGTGCTACAAGGGTAACCCAAGTAAGCCCTGTTGGTTAGGAGACAGAAAAATATACCGAAGGGCCCCTCAATAATGCTGCAGTGTGAAGGCTCGCGGAGGTTTACGCTATAATAAGCTGCAACAGATACCGAGGCTAATGGCGCAGTTTAACATCATAATGTTTTCATCAATGCAAACTCCAACACATACAGAAGAGATCACACCTATTTCACCTTACAACAAAAACTCATAGACGTCACTCAGCATTGAACTTTTGAGTTTTTATAATCATTACTGTGATTCCTGCTTTGAGGGATAGTTAGAAGTAAGCACCATGAGGGCAATTAGTAATTTTATGTGTAGCCAGAAGTCAGTGTAATGATTCAACAGCCATAGAAGGGCATTAATAGCTCATTTTAAATAACTTTTTAAGAGGAATCCATAAATTGATAGATATCGTCGTCCAGGGCCGGGTGACTAAACACATTTTATTTTCAAATTTGTCTTTCAGTGATTATGAAAACATTCTGTCACGGATTGTGTCTCGTTTCGTTCCGGAGTGATGCTCTCATTTTGGACGGACTGAAAGAGAGCCTGTGGTCAACAAGTAACCACTTCAGCTGTTGGGAAACACTTTGGTTTCCATGAGTCCGACGAGGGACAACAACAAGTATGTTTTCAAGTCAATGAGTAAACATGTTATATAATTGTGATCTCAGTGTTGACCAAAATAACTGATTTTCTCGTGATGAAAGAGGCCTTTATCAACTTTTATATTTTTCCATAAAGGCCAATGAAATGAAATTACTGAAAATTTAAAAAAAAGAAGCTCAATCTCACCATGGTCACAGATGCTAATTGTCAAATGAACCCATCATGTGTGCCTACAAATATTTCTAAAAGTATTAGGAATGTGCCTAATTCTTTTTTTTCATAAAAAGGTTTATGTAAGATTTCCTGAGTAATTGAAACAAAACAATTCCTGGATCTGCCCCCAAATCTGTCGGGTTCCTCCTCCGCCGATGCTCCACCCCTCCACCAAGTTTCATGGAAATCGGCCTGGTGTTTTCATGTAATCCCGTTGACGGTCAGTCAGACAACCATCACCTTGTTGGCAGAGGTAATAATCCCATCTTCCTGTGTTTTCTAAGACAGGCAGAGGGAGGTGGTGCCCAGAGGTAAGGGGTTGATGTAGCTGGAACCATTTTGCATTGTTGTCTTATTGTTACCAGCAGTCATGCCATCCTCTGGTGAATGCTGACATCTAGTGTCGACTTTAGGTACTGTTGCTTCAATGACGTGTTTTTTTTTTTTCAGACGAGCGCCGAAAAGGGATGAAGACAGTCTGCAATGCTTCAGCAACAGGACAGTTTAAAGAGGTGGAAGTGATAAATATGAATGTAAATCTTGGTAATATTTGCTGAGGGTGCAACAATGCCGCTGCTTCCTCTGTTTGTCTCGTTGGATGAGCAGACGGTCCACAGGAGATGCAACAATTACATTTCTCAGCTTTGATTCGGATGCAAAACAGATCAGCTGTCAGCATGTACAAAACAGGATGTTTTACTGTAAGAAAAACAAATCAAACTTACCACTCCTCTCCAGTGGACAAAGTATAGAATGGTGACGGTTCAAAGACAAATCGTTGGCAATTATTTACTTCAGTTTTTTGTCACACATACATTACACACCAATAACAATTAAAGACATGAACTAATTGGCTTGGCTGAATTGTAACTGTGATCTGTAAATAAATGCAAAATGTGTTGTTATTGGACATAAAAACACTTGAGTACGCAAAGGCTGGACCAGGAGGACTTTATGCCTCTAGTGAATTCCATGATCAATAAGTTCATCTCAAAACTTTGTAAAAGAAAAGTAATAAACATTATAATAAAGAACGGTGTGCAAATTCAACAATTTGCCCTAAAAAATACAAGTGTAGAATGCTTTTTTTCTTGAAATAAGCTCCACATGGGTAGGCCAGGAAGGATTTACAGCAGTGATTCATGCCCCGAACTGTTTACCATTCTGTCTGGATCACACCGTCCCCAGACAGAACTCTTCATCCTTCTCCTGACTGGTAAAATGCAGTACTGAACCCACTGCAGATGCATCAAACAAGCCTTTCCTCTCTCATCTCCACAGTCATGTTGCAAGCATGCAGGTTAAACATCATTTTAATATTCTTCAAGAAAGTCCTTTCTTTCAGGATGAAGAATATCACCTGTACAGGCCCTCATCTAAATGTATTTTATTATCATTCGGCAATTATTTTCATGAATAGTCAAAGTCTATAGATTGTTGGATAGTTGGATAGTGAAGAATCTCCCTGAAGCCTGAGTCTGTGTTATCATTCAGTTATTACATTAAGCGAGGAAAAGCAGTAAATCCTCACAGAGAAAAGGTTGTTTGCTGTAGATGAGATTAATAGATCAAAATAGAAAAATAGATCTGTGTTCTAGTCTTAAATATGATCTATGTGATCAACAAAATACAATTTCTGCCTTTTAAAAAGGTGAAATTTAAACTTACAACATAATCACCGACATATTATATAAATTCTTATGTAACAGTATTCAAATCTTCAAAAGACAAAATCCTCAACATGGAGATATGGCCACATTTTACAGAAAAAAACGACATTCATAACTATTTAATTTGTCTTTATATAAGCTGTATAAATAAATATGTTTATTTATGAGATTGGTTTTGTTTGTCTTCCTGTCAGCAGGATCACACAAAAGCTACCAAACTGACATTAAGTTTGGTGGAAAGACGGAGTTCGGGGCAAAATGGAACTCTTTACATTCTTGGGCGGATCCGGATCACAGAGCTGATTCAGGAAGTTCTTCTTGTAGCATTGTGAGAGACTTCATTCGTAACATTTACTTTAATGTCTGTGGAAATATTACTTGGACCTTTATGTAATATCTGTAACACCCTTCGAAATATTTCCAGACGATGGTATCAGTTGCGGATTTGAACGTATAGAAAATTGCTTGATACATTTTCATTCATTTGTAAGTATGAAAAGAATTTAAGGTCTTCTCAGATCCGTATTTATTATTTTAAATAAGAGTGACCTGTTGGCCTTGGTGGAGCTATAAATACTTCTGTCTTCAAATATTAATCGTATATAAATTTGTCACACTGGCTCAACCTCCACTTGTCTTTCACGTACAGGGTGTTGAGCACAAAATCAAAACATGTGTAATCAAAGCAACAATAAGAGGATATAAAAGGCAAAAATTTATTTAGTCTTTTAACAGATAGCATGAGACAGCTCATTTATTTCGAAAATCATTTTGTGAACCATAAACATCTCTTTATGTGCACACATTGCATTAATTCAGCAGGAGGGGAATTTGAAGTAGAACAACAAGACAACTTGGATTAAAGTGGAAGAAGAGATCAATAAAATACCTGTAATGGCGCAGTTGTGTTGATAACCATTAAAAATTCACATTACAAATGAGACATGTTTCCCTTTTTAAAACTGGCGGTCAGGAAAAGAGTTTACCACAAATGGCCTGCAAATTAACATGCAGCAGTGTCATCATAATCCCCCTCCCCAACCCGTGGATTACGTGAGATTATCAGATCAATATGAAGTGAGGGATAGACATGTCACGTCATTTAAAAGTTAGCACACCAAAGGACAAAGACCCACCAAAACACCCAAAGGACAGTCTCAATCCTGAAACACCACCAGCTTCAAGTATTCCCTCCAACTCTTCTATCACTTCAAGTATTCCCACCGTGGACTCCCAACCTTCAAATTCATCACCAGCTCTTAGGTTTACAACATAAGCCAAAAAATATAAGTGCACTCAAAATGCATCTATACAAAGAAACTGATAACAACAAGTAGCTGTAATCGTTTAAACAATCACTTTACATTTCATTTTACACACAACCATTATGTGAAATAACTTTATACCTTGGCATCACATTCCCCGCCCCCTGAGTGTAATGTTCAAGTTTGAGCTTCTGTAGATACGGAAACTGAAACAGCAACCTTTGTTTGGTTATTTAAATAATAATAATATAAGCAATCATTGACTGACTGATTAGAATCAGAGTAATTAGACCTTCCCGGAGACCATTGTGCTTGTGTATGACGGACCCATTGTACAAGCTGCTGATCGATGATGTGCCTCTCTTCAGCCTGTTCACTGGCGTCAGACACTCACAGCCTTCACACTGGAAAATAAACAATCAGAGACAGACAGTCCTCCAATTAAATAAGCAGTCAATGCTGATATTGAGTTCAAGTAATAACAGGGCACTGAATGTAATGAAAGCGCCTCCTGTTGACAATGATAGCACAACGTACGGAATCACATCAGCTATTCAGCTACTCTAAGTGTATCTCAGCAGCAGGAGTCGTTTTCACTCACCTCAGTCTCCCTGCTTATGCAGACCCTCCCGCTGGCGAACTCGCCTCAGGAACCAGCAACGATACAATTCCTGCATTTGTACAACTTGGGGTCATGGGTGCGGATGTGGTTCCGTACATTTCTCAGTCGAAAGAACGTCTTACTGCAGAGCTACAAAGCAGAGAGAGGGCAAAGAAGAAAGAAATCAGTTTAAAATACCTGGACAACAAGTGAAAGTACTCGTTAGAGGGTAACATGGGGCTGGGATTTCACTCCGGTCCCATCCCAATCCCATCACAGAATAAATAGTTTCCAGGTCCCATTACAAATCATAATGATTTTGATTTCTTGTCTTCATCATCCTTTCATCGGGCTATTTTGTGTTGTAATGCAAAGTGATTTTAATATTGCTGTGGTGGCATGCATTCATCTACTTGTAGCCTATCAAATAATTCTTTGGCACTTAGCAGTATAAAGCGGCTCCTTTCAGTGTAAATAGTATGTAAATTGATTGTTATTACCAGTTCACTCAACTGGTAATATGTTAGATGGGAATAAAACTTAAAGACAGACATCATTTTCTTTCACTCGTCTTTGCTCCAGAGTCAAGTGATCCTGGTAATTGTTTAGGAAGTCAGTGCTTACCGGACACGGCCAGTGCTTGCCTTCGATGTGCCTGATGCGATGCATGATTAGAGAATCACAGTCTTTGTAGGAGGCTGGGCATTGCACACAGGTATGGGCTGCCTTTGGGACTTTTGGAGCCTGACTTCGTGGTCCCCGCAGCTGCTTTAGCCTTGCTCGACGAACAGAGTCCAACACGACAAAGCTCTTGCTGCTCACAGGAGGGAGTTTATCTTGCTGCTGGAGATTCAGGGAGAAGACATCAGAAAAAAATGAAAGTTTACTCAGATTTTGTAGAAGTAAGACACTGTATGTCCTGCATATACATGCAGAACCAAGATTTAACTCCAAAGATTAATGAGAAGCTAAAATGTTAACACCTTATTGAAACTAGCTTATACAGATGTGTCCTAACTTGTACTGGGGCAATAAGGCCATATTATATGATAAATCATCATGAACCCCTTTATCTACCTTTGGCATGGTCCGTTTGGCCTTTGCTCCTCTGGGTTTGGCCAGATGAGTGTTTTTGGAGTTTGGCCTGGGTCTCTGGACCCTAATTTGGCTGATACTCCTCACCTCCCTCTCCCTCTTCACCACAGGCATGGTGGGTGGTGGCCCTCGGTTTCTCAGCGCCCTGTGGTTGGACTCTACGGCTCCAAATTTCTCCCCAACTTGTGACACAGAACGCGTTAAGCAGATATCCACGCTCTCCTCCTCCTTCTTTATTCCTACCATGGGTGCCCCTGTTGGCCGGCAGAAGCTGAACAGAAAGCCTGAGTCCAGTAATTTGATGGGGGGCTTGCTCTGGCGCTTGCCAAGGTCCGGTGAGGGAGGATCATGGAAAGGTCCACCAACTGGCACAGGTTCTGCTGGCTCCTCTTTAATGACTTTGTACAGAGGGTGGTTGTAAATGGATGGAGGAGGAGCCTGCTCTGATAACTGAAACCTGGCAGGTTCATTATCCTTCACTTTTCGCCCAGTGTCCAAAACCTCCCGCAGCCCCTTCCTCCCCTCCTCTCTGGACTTGCACGTTGTCTTCTCCCCCTCTCTAGTGCTGCCCCGGCGGAGCTTGGCCTTTGTTGCTGGCCGGCTGCTGTTGTAACGCAATGATTTGACCGTCTCAACAGTAATCTTATTTCTGGCTGGGGTCTTCAGTGAAGTTGGGGATCTATGAGGTGTGTGGCCACGGCGATTGTTTAATGGAGGAGGGAGACCTGAGATACAGTATTCAGCTGGTTCTGCTTTAATCCTGACAGTGTTTCTCACTAGTGGTTTGTTGGTGTTCCGTCGCAGAGGCTGCTGGACAGGAAGATGGACACTATTGCTATTCCTCACGGACCTTCTGAGTTCTCGCCCTCCAAAACCAGGCCTGGACACAGGTTGGAACATATCTGGTAACCTCCCTTTACTTCGCATGACCCTGTCACTTGGAGGGACATGTGGAGGGGCAGTCTTTTTCTTCACTGTAATTTCCTCTCTGCTGTGTGGACCACCAGGTTTGATCCTCCCCGGCTTGAGGAGGAGACTGTTAACAGGGTTACATAGGGGAAGTGCCAGTGTCACAGCCCCGTATGGTAGTCCTGGGGAGTCGGAGCGGGGTTTCCGCCTCTTGGTTAGTGAATAATTGTTGACCTTCAACTTCCTGAGTCGTTTCTTCTGTCTCCATCCAATCAGATCGTCTGGTCTGGGGAGAAGGGCTGTCCTCTGTAGGCCCAGAACAGACATCAGCTTGTATTTCTCCTGTGCTCTTGCATAATCCTGTTCATCCTCTCCGACCTCTTCTACTTCCTGCTTAACTCTGACAGGGCTACAAACAACAACAGGCCTGGATATGGAGTTGCACGAAATCCTTGTAATCTGTTGAGGTTTTCGGTTTCGTCGAGGGCTTTCTGGCATAGGGAGCAATCTCTGAACCTTCTGAGCCGCTCCTGGAGTGGAGCGGAGAAGTCGGGTGTTTGATGGCGATATGGGTGAGTGAGCATTTCGCGGTGTTGTGGCCTTCTTTGAGGAAGGAGATTTGAAGTCCATGAGCTTCATCCTGTGTGAGGGACTCAGAGGGTGGCCATTTTGACCTTGGAGAGTCGGCATTCTGCGCAAAGTGCGACTTGGACTTCCTTCAAAAGATTCAGCTGATGGATCCAGCATAAGACTGTAGCCATCATTCATCTGGTCCTTGAATCCTGAACCCTTTTTCCTTTTGCATTCTCTCTGTTGGCGATGACGCTCATGGCATGCACCGGCACAGGCTAGCTTAAAGTCCCTGTCAGAATGAATGCTCTGTTCCTGTTCTTTCATCAGAGCAGAGCAGGCTTCAACTGCTGGCCACATGCCAAGGTGGCGGGCCATGGTGATGACTTCAGGTAGGTCCTCCTGGCGAACACATAGGGTGGAGGAGTAGGAGAATTCCAGCAGAGACAGAAGATTGTCTTCACTGAAACCTGATGGGGGAAAAACGAAACTTGAATTAGATATCATGAGCTCTGGTCGATCAGTGAGGAGGAAGAGTAAGATGAAGGCAACGCAGTGTAAACGGATAATCAACGAGACGGCTTAAAGAGTGGGAGGGAAGCAGGAACATGAAGGTGGAGACTGAGACATTAGAACAATTAGTTCAGAGTCTCGGTCTCCCAACTACGGATTTCTAGATTTAACCCTTTGCACTGGGTGATAAGCTGGACTCGTTTAAAGCGGTCCTATTAGGCTTTTCCTTTTTTGTACTCTTTTTATATTACCTCCATCGGGGTTCTAAGTGACCATAGCCCATACAAAAAGGTGATGTGAGAACATTGCAGGTACGTGGCACATAGCCGAGCTTCCAAAACCGCTGCAATTCCTTAAATTATTTTATTCATCGGAGTATTCAATTGAATAGCAACCTGTAAAACCACGCTGCTGTGACAAACAGCAACATACCGTTTGCGCCCAGCCCACTGCAGGCAAACCTAAAGCTGCTGTCTTTAACTAGCAGTCAGTTCTCCAGCAGGAGGCGGAGGGTGCTGCTGCACTGGTCCCTGCTTGACTTATCTCGCCCGCGGGTGAGAAGAAGCTGCAAAACAGCAGCATGTTCAATGTGCAGCTACAGGACAGGACCTGGATCTCACTGCAAGCGATGTTCAAATAAGTGTGTGTATTTATGTAAAAGCAATGCCTTTGAACAAGTATTTCTGAGCCATGTCGGACTGCTCTGAATACTAAGTTTGCAACATATAGTTCTACTAGCTTGTTACACATTTCATTATGCAGTCAGCTGTATACTAATGAAGTACAGGGAAGTCCACCCGCTCATTATGTCTCTGAAGCTGTTCGACCAATCTTTTCAGATGGGCTCTTTAAGATTGGAGGTTTTCGGTATTCCTCACAAGAGGTACATTTACAGTTTACATTTGGGACTTTGACACCGTCAAAAAGATGAGTTGGTGCTCACAAGCACTTGGTGCTGCTGCTTGGCAGGCTTCTCAGAAGAAAGTGGGTTGTGTGTGTGTGTGTGTGTGTGTGGGGGGGGGCTATGAGACACAGGAGGATGAACTGAGGAGCTTCATTCAGGGCCAATGACTTTTGAGCTGACATTCATGCAAAGCTACTCTTGCGGGTCCCTTAAGGACAATAGAGAGCTGGAAATGAGAATAACACGTGCCATTCAATAGGGCCTTCATGTGGCTGACAAATGCAACCTTGAATTAAACAACAAGTGAATTATCTGAATCTCCCAGTAACCTTCAACCCATTGTTTAAAAAATAGTGAGATAATCTGTATCAACTCAAATAAAATGTCATATGACAGGATTCTTTGCATTAAGGCCGTCATTAGTTTCAGCTACATTTATTACATGAACTGCTCGACCAATAACAACCCAGATAACACAACTCTTCTATGAATGAGTCACAAGAGTCACATACACACAGACTTGTAAATCTGGGGTTTGTGAGTCGAGACTGGCTTACCTGGGGATGCAGCTCAGGCTCAGTGACAACAATGACTTTAACTAGGCTTCTAGGTGTCTTGGTCTTACCGGTGAGATCGATGTCTTCTTTCATACTGGAGTCCATCTCTGTAAAGATTTCTTGGAAGTGATCACTGACGGCAGCCAGAACCGCTCTGTGGGCCAAGTAGGACTGACCATTAGTGCGCAGGGTAATGTCACAGAAAATACCCGCCTCCCGTTGACTCCTCAGTTTGCTTAGTAAATCCGTGCTGTGTGATGCCATCGTCTTTGTGACACATCCTCTGCCACCGGGCTCCTGGAGTAAAGGAAGCAAAACAGAAAAGAAAAAGGCTTCATTATAGGAATGATAATGTGAGAAAGCACTTACAGGAGACATCCTAGTGTGAGAGCAGGATTAAGTGAGAATGAGCTTGAGCAAGTGTGAATTCCAATGTGTGAGATGGAGAAAAATAAGACTTATTAAAACCAGAAAGTGGCTGAAAGTTGTATAAGAGGAAAAACAAGGTCACGACAGTTACTTTTCAGATCAGGTCTGTGATGCTGGCACACACTTACCTCTGTTGTTTTGCGCTGGTTAAGACACTCTGGACAGCCAAGGACAAAGTCTCTGATCTGGAAGTACATCCCTGTGTAAAAAACACAATCATGTTTTAATAAATATGTAAAAAAACGTGGAGTGTCGAGCACCATTTCTTATAATAATTCCTGAGTTGCATAGATCAGAAAAAAAACTTTATTTTATTGAGACTTTTCTGGTGGCTCTCAGAATTGATGAAGGCCACAAACGGTGATGTCTCATATAAACATTTCTTAATCTTCAGATATTAGTTTGAGGCCGTGTTAAATTCCCACTACAGATAAGATAACAAGTAAGAAGTTGTTTTCAGAGAAACTCCAATTCCCCTGCCTAAAGAGGATTATGCAGGAAGGAAACACACGCTTTCCTATGAAGCCAGATTATTGTGATGCCCATACCTTCCCACCAGTAGTTTTCAGCCACACATTTGTAGGTCTCTTCCAGGGAGAGGTGGCACTTGCCAGACCGTCGTCGGTGAAAGGTGGCGATGGCCTCATGCCTTCGGTCCTCATCCAAAACCTCCCGGTAGTTGATGAAGCCTCTTTCCAGCTTCTTGCGGTACAGCATTCCGTCTATCACGTCAAAGTTCGAGGACCACCGTGAGGACGATCCACGGGCTGAGTTCCCGACTGATTCCATATCGCTGGGACTATCTCTGTCTACATCCATCCAAGGTTCGGAGGGACGGAAACTCGCTGCTTTCGCGTAATGCGCCGTGATATGGGTGCAGTCGCCGGCCATCTTAACCGGCTTTATAATCTTTTCTAAATCGTAACTTTGTCCTGCGAGGACCACAGCGCGTTTCTCTCTGAAGTAATCAAACACTCCCTCCTGTACTAGGCCTGGTCGCCCCTGTGCGTCACGGAGGGGTGCCAAACTTCCACTGTCCGAAGTCCACGTGAATGTGGTGACAGGAGACAACAGACCACCGACCCAACAAATGTCCCAGTAAACACTCTTCTAATGACTTACCCCGCTACCGGGCGACTGTGAGGCTAATTAGTTTCTATCAACCATCAAGTGTCATTTCTGAGCTTATAAAAAGGTTGTTTTTCTGAAGTGGCGCTAAAGCGGGACCTTCAGATGGGAGCCAGCAGCATTTCACTGGAGGCTCCTGGTTTGTACCCTAGCTGTCAACGAAGGCATCACTTCCCACAATCCAAACAGTTCTCGCTAACATCCTCATCCGACGTAAAAGAAAAATAAAATATGGCTGTACTTTGAGTTGACAAACGGGTCGTCACATTTCTGTATAATTTTACAGCTTCTAACATTACACAACGTGTAACAAATGTTTGACTGCCCATCCAAGTGGAGATAATAAATTCAGCCAGGGGAGAATCGCGCCAACACTGCCGAGCCAAGTGATGTAAAGTCACCAGTTTCACAGCCTCCACGTTAGCAAGCTTCACCGACAACCTCTTATCAGCAGTCCGTTTTCCATCTATTTCAAGGGTCGGGAGTGGTCTCCGGGGTTGGATGAAGGCGGGCAGCTTCAGCTCCGGCGTTAACTTGAGATTTCTTTTCGCCAACTCGAGTCGGAAGCAACATCATGACGCAGCTATCAGCTCAGCATCGCCACTCCAACGACCCGAAAGCGAGGTTGGCTTCGCTAATAGCGCAAAATGTTGCTATTCACCGCTAGGTCTCCCCTAAAGCGAGCCAACAAGCTCCGGTTAGACACTCCACATCGTTCATACCGCTCTACTTGCTGCAAAGTCCAGTCTGGTGGTCAAATAATCAACATTTGCAAACTCGCAACCTTAGGTTTGTTGCTAATCAACAGCCTAACTGAGCTACATCCTCCCCGCCTTCAGACAAAGGCCATTAGCAGAAGCTTTAAAGAGCCCCGGCAAGGCGAAATACGATTGGCTGACGGAGCTGCCACTTAAACTAGCCACACCCCCTCTCCCGTCAAGGGTGGTTGCCCGCACACGAAACCAGTATACTAGTATCAGGCTCAATTGCAGCAAGTTAAACATGGTACATCCGGTGGATTTTATTCACGATAAATACATTTAAATGACGGATGTCAAAGGTTACGCTGTGAACATATTCTGGCGTTATTTAGCAAGACAAATACCGACATTTCATATTCGACTTTATAATGGGAGCTGCCAGTATCATCTCAATGTCACCTACAAATATTGTATTGCAATATTTCACAAAAGCTTTGGCTCACTTTTCACAACATTCAACTTGTATAGTACTTAACCCAAAAGGCCATACTAAGAATCTCACACCAAATGAAAACAATTGCCAACACTTCTGCAAACTAATCCTCTTCGAAACAGTGCGTGTAGATAATGCACAGGACGCAAAACACTGCAATGTATGCAGAAGTCAACTTGAAACACTGAAGAATAACTTTTAACACACGGTGAAACTGAAAATGAAATGAGGTAATGACTGTCAGTAACTCCCATCGACACACTCTTCTGTGTAGAGTCTGTTCATTCAACATGTTCATATAACCTGTTGTTTGATCATCCAAAACAAAAGAGGCTACTGTAAAGTGCTGGTGGTGTTATTTCATACAAACCACTTACAAATGCAATTTAAATGAAACGTTCTTTAATATGTTGTTGTTTTGTATGTTTTACAGTTCGGAACCCTTCAGTCAAGCTGCTGGTCTGGTTATTCAGAGCACTGAAACTCAAAGTGCTTGTGTTTTTTTCTCTCTTCAGGTTTAAGTTTCAATCAGATTTTTTACAAGCAGTTGGATCAAACTTTCCCTTTACAACACCATTTAAGCCTCTAAATGACACACAAAAGAAGCAGAATATAATTATCTCATTACTGTATCATACAAAAATCGCACATAACTAAAAGAATGGAAAAACATTGACTATAATGTTTGTCTTATAAATGAGAACATTATGAGAGGGACAGGTTTAACGAGTCAGGTCAACTAAGTGAAAAGCATTAAAGTATGACACCATAATGATTTCACACTAAAGATCATTTGACAGTCACACTCCGCTGCATGAATCGTAGTCTGATATAATAGCTCCACACTGTGCTAGTTAAGCCTGGGTGACACTTTTCTTCGCTGGGGCGTCACTGGTCTTGGGGCGTTTGGATTCTGGAGGCTGGCAGAGCGGATCGGATGGAGGAGAAGGGCGTTCTGCAAGTGAGGACATCAGTGACAGAAGTGTTACACATCAAACTACGTGCAAACTGTCTTCTGCTGTATGATGCTTCGTTTGATATACCCAGTAGCCAGAGGTCTCAGCCTTGTTTTTATTATTATATTTGAAAATAAGACCCAAAATGCTATTTAAATGTAAATGATCATCAAGCTAATTGTGTTCATGAATATTTATGTTCCAGCTGGAATAACATTCATAATAGCATTTCTGATAAATTACAAAACATTATGAATACATAAAGGAACAACAAGGGCAAATGTTCTATAGGGATGAGCAGTTACTGCAAAATCTCATAGCTCAACAATACAGCACTTTTTCCCTGAATTAAATGAACATAGTTTGTATATAGTTACCACATGGTAATTCTTCTTGTATTATGTAATGCATCACTACTTCTCCAACATGTTTGTTTGTGTTGCATTGGCTTATATCACCTTAACGTGAGGAACGTTAACAGTGGGCCAAAGAATAACCCTCACTGACCATGTTTGGCCTTCTCGGTGGACGAGGGAGCGTTGAAGAGCGAACTGGCAGAATGGGCTGCAACAGGAGTCAAAGATACTCGCCTGGAAAAACAATACATATATATTAGCAGAGAAGGCTTCAAGCATGAACTTATTACACTGTCTCATGCGGTTGTTATGTACTAATACAAACTAGTCAGGACTGGTGAAGGCAGACGTTCCAAGTTACAAATAGAAGGCAAACACAAAAGCTTGTGCAGGCTTGCTATTGTCTACAAGCAGCCTGTCAAAGTGATTATTTTACAGTCAGTGGGGGGTCCAACGAATCCCTAAAAACCAGACAGGGCTTTGTCCTCACTGCCAGAGCTGAGCACATGTAAAGCAACAAAAACAACTTGAGCCTCTAACAGCTGATTTTAACTCATCTGTAGAATATGCTGGTTATCTGTAAACGTTAACATTGGAGGTAATCTGGGAAGACAGTGGATGGAACAAATTAATTTAGGTCCTTTACACCACCGACAGTACATCTAAATACTTTTTAAAATACTTAAATGAAAGGTGAAAACGCTGTTAAAGAAATCAAACTATTTCTGCTGCATGATTGGAGGTCATATCACCTGGATACTTTTAATTACATTTAAAGCTTTACACAATTTGCCTCCACCAACACACAAGGACAACCTACGTACCAAAGCTCCCCGGTGCCTTAAGAAGTCTCTCTCACTCTCAGTGCTATAATAAGTGTATTCACATGTAGTTACCTTGGGGTAGGCCCCTTTGGAGTTGTCATGCCTTTGGGAGTTGTGGGCCCAGGAGACTTCGAGCTGTTGGGGACTTTAGGGGTGGAGGGAGTGAGGGGAGCGATGCGTGGCAGGGTTTTGGAAGAGCTTTTCGGGGTAAGTGGGGTGACATGAGGCTGGGGAGTTGATGGTGCGCTTGCGCTTCCAGATTTTGTTGTCTGAGTGGCTGTGCTTTTTGGGGTAGTTGGCTTTCCCCAGGCCTCCAGGGTGTTCAGGGTTATCTTACGAGGCTGTGGTTTAGACTTAGCACCGGGGTTGCTCTTCTTCGCCTCTGGAGTTGTGACAGAGGACAGGGGTATAGAGGAGGCATCTTTTCCAAGGCCTGTGTTGGCTGTGGGAGTGGAGGCTGAGCTTGGCGGTTGGGAAACAGGAGACGAGTTCCTGCCTGCTGAGGCCTTCTTGCCCTTTTTCTCAACACTGTTTGGGGTAAAGACCTCCAATATGGGCGGTTCCTTAAGAGGCGTGCCAAGCTCCCCGGGAGAGAAGGACAGGAAGGAGCAGTAGCCGTCGGTGGAGGACACAGCCAGGAAGGAACCGTCTCGAGACCTAAACAGACAAAACAATAGAAAAATGGAGGGTGGAAAACTGAAATATGGCTAAAATAGTCCCTCTCACTATGTAAGTGAGAGCTAAAGACCACAAGGGAAGAGTGTTCATTTACCATGTGAGATCACTGAGTGTGTGGTAGTGGATGTTGGACACCAGGCCAAAAGGAAGAGTCTGCTGCGTGTCATACAAGAAGACAGAATCCTCAGATGCCACTGCAAACACCATCCGGTATGGCAACTGGAATACATTGGGAAGAGTCTCGATAGAACCATCTGTTATTAGAAATGGAGGAAAAAAATCAGGAAGTTATAAGTAAAGCAGACATTCAGGGTGCAGACAGGAAGGCTGGGGCTTCATTATCACTAATGTCTGTTAGCCAACAAGGCAGGTGTCCTTGCCTTCTGCCTTCTTGGTCCTCAATTCAAAGTAGACGGGGCAGCAGCGCACAGCCAGTGTAGCTTTAGTTGGACAGGGCAGGTGCGCTATAGGCCTAAGACAGCAAGAGATTTGTGCATCAATAACCAGCGTTAAAAGGCCATAACTGACTCTTAACTTAGGAATACCAGAGCATGTGACAAAAGTTACCTCTTGAGGCCTTTCCTGGAAAAGATGTAGGTGGTATTAATGACGCTTTCTTCAATCTCCACACATCCAGCTGAGGTGAAAATAGACAACAGAGGCAGGAGCTTGTTTTAATTTCAGTTATTTATCAAAAAACAAAACGAAATTTCCCCAGACATCTGCCATTTACAAGCCACATATTGGGCATGTTGTGTGTGCACCTGGGGCAAGCAGGAATGATCCATCTGGAGTGAAGGAGAGACGTCTGAAGAACGACCTCATACTGTCGTCATGGAACATTCTGTGCTGCTTGACCTGCAAAGTGACAGAGATGTGCATCACTGAGATAAAGTACATTAAGTAGATTTTAACGTTTTATGAACTAGTGTAATAAACTTATTTACTTGTGTCATTTTGCAGAAGTATTCACGTTATTTTTCTTTTTGTATGAAGGGTGAGAATAAAAACAGTTGAGTTCATATAGCCCCGAGCAAGAAGATGCAGAAGCAGAATACATTTTTCCTCCCCGAAGCAGTAATGTTACCCTTCCAAGTATGCTGCTGTTTATACTGACCTCTCCCTCTGCAGGTGACCCAGAGCTCATTTTACTTATACAGAAGGCCTTCTTCTTGGTATGAGTGCTGTACACACGCATCACCCTATAAAGGAGGAAAAATGTAATTAACTTGCCTTTAAAGACTGGCACTATCATGCAACAAGAACAGGAGGACATATTCTGGAAGTCTGTCTTTCTACCTGTCGCAGCTGAGAGTGGCAATATATTGCCCCAGAGGATCCCAGGTCACCCCCTGCACGTAGCTCTTATGGTCATTCAAGATGCACAGTTTCTGTCCTAAAAAATAGAGATTGCAATTAGCAAGAACTCAGAGCTGATACCCTCACGTATTTTACAGCAGTGAGAATTCTCCAGCAAACCTTTGTTGATGTCCCACATGATAGCAGTGTTGTCTACAGAACCAGAAACCATGAAGTTTCCATCCCGCGTCCAGCAGATGTCATACACGTCCTCAATGTGTCCCCTAAAAACAAGTGAAATGAAGAAACAAGAAATATGTAAACAAGAAATATCTGAAAAGGGGGGAGGATTATCTAGTTATAATGGACACAAGTTTAGCACAGAATATCAAATGCACTCTGGCACAGTATGTAATGTTGGTCCGAGTATAACCTAATGCTTTTTGCACTCCAGCTAAAAGTAAAACTGGCGTCGCAAATTGAGGCGTGATCATCACGTGTTACAAAGCAAAAGTGGCCTGAAGACTCATTCAAAATACTTCCTTTCGTCATGAGAGCATGTTCTTTTGCATGTCACATGCCTTTCTTTGTCCCTCTGATACTAGTCTTCCTATTCATTGTTAGCTATCCCAAAAAGACACAAAAAAAAGGATCTGTTTGATTCAAAATGTCTGAGTTATAAGAGTGTTAGAGTCACTGTTCTTGTGCACCTTAGTGTCTTGACAACAGACCAGCTCTCTTTGTTGAGCTGAGCATCTTCTTCCTCCTGGAAAGCAGGAGCTTGCTCAGGCTCCTTACAGTCGTTGAGCTTCCACAGCAGAATGGCTGCATCTGTAACAAAAAAACTAAATTACAAGAGGCCTTTGCAACAACAGCTCTGTGTTGAGTAAACGTCATCAGTGCCGTTTAAATATCGCAGATTTTATGTAACATCTTTAGATTTGCAGGCATGAACATTGATGTACATATTATGTCAGACATACCGTCGGCTCCTGAGGCAAGGAGCTCGCCATTCGGGCTAAAGCGAACTACGTTGACAGCCTTTGTGTGTCTCGCCAGATTAGACAGAAACTCCACCACTGCCTTCCCATCTGGGCCCGTGTCTACCCGCCAGAGCTGCATCAACATCAGTGTAAAAGGTCATTAAATACAGTTGGTAAACAGACACATAAGTACAATTAATATTCAGACTGTTTTAGAAATTGAATAAGTTATTTACAACATGCAAAGTGTGTTTAAAACCTGCATACAATAGGCCCTGAAGAGGAAAAAACACATCTGATAATAACATTAACGTGGGTTCTGTTCCATTGTCCCCTTTGCCATCATTATCTATCTCACCATTTACATGTTAATTTAAACATACATGCTGTTCAAAATAAAGCTTGAAGGCTAATATACATTGTTTAGGCACACTAGCTGAAATAAATGCAGTTTCAATGAAAACTGATCTGACCGCTGAATGTACATCACGTTTATGACAGTTATTGTTTTACAGACAGGTCCATTTCCATTTCTAACTGTTGTCCACTCACTCGGACTGTGGTGTCCACTCCAGCTGTGGCCAGACGATGGGTTCGTCCATCGCAGCTGTGCTGGAAGTCCAGACTGTAGACGGGCTCCTTGTTGTGCCAAGCAATCTCACACGTAACGACCTTCATTTTTATACCCAATACCAACCCTAGGAGACGTATAAAACGTACGCTGAAGTTACAATGTTGACTATAGCTTAGTAGCTAATAAGGATAGTTATCACAATACACAACTTGACACGTGAAGAATAACTCAACTAATTTGGCCCCACAGCCTCTGGATGTACTTGCTACAGCAAGCAACAGTCGTTAGCAAGAACTTTAGCGAGGTTTATTTGCAGCTAACGTCATACTTACAAAACCAAGTGTCTACGTTATTTCAAACTAGCCTGTATGTGCATTATAATTACACGTGAACTATAGCGGGTTTACACTTCATAATTCCGTCATTTCGACGCAAGTTAGGATGTATTACCTTCTCTGTTGTCCAGTTGAAGACTCGACTAATTTCCCGCGTACGTTTTCGGTCAAAACTTCCGGTCGAGAGGACTGTTGTGATTGGACGAAAATGCGGAAGAGGCAGTGACTACTTACGACACTTGATTCTGTTCAACCTGCACTAACAACTTAAAAGTCAGAATATAGACAATTACAAATCGTCCTAATAACACTACTGTTATGTTACTCAATGTTTTGAGTAAATCATTTACTGAACTGTATGAATGAGGAAGTATAAAACACACTTTTTTCCGCTATTAGTGCAACAATTGCCTTGCTAGTCAGGTATGATGACAGCAGAATTAACAGTATGTAGATTATTTACATCTAAAAGCAAAGGAAAAATAAAAAGACAAGTTTAAATGTATTTTCTGTTTAAACTTCCATTATTGCCACATCTCTCTTTTTAAATAGATACAAGCACAACAGAAGAGTTTCTATTAAAAGTATCCTTGTGTTTGATTGAAGATAATTTATTAAAACTGTCAAACACACTTTCACATAACATACATGCTTAATGTTTTATACATATAGTCTTAAATCAAATATACTGCATTTTACTTTTGGCTTTATGCTACAAAACTCTTTGTGATGTGCCATTACAGCAGCATACAAATTGAAAAAGCCCAGATTGTGCTTCAAAAAAGATACAGCTTCAAGTTAGACCTGGATTTATAGGCGATCCGAGACTCCAGCACAGTGAAAAGATATTTGAAAATAAATCTAGTTTCTGTCTGATGGGAACAGATACAATTTCCCCCTCCATCAGATTAATGTGAAAACAGCTTTCAAGTGTCTCTGCACACTTATTCTGCATCATAGACTGTATGTTCTGCACAGTTAAACATGTGACACGTTTTCTGATAAATATAATAAAAATTTATTGTTATTCATGTGAACTCCATACTGTATATTTGTTCAATACAAAAACAGAAAGGTACAGTATATTGCAAAGTACCATAGTTAAAAACCTCAAAAAAATTTCATTATCATGCAAACTGGATTCTTACTAGCATGTCTAAACTTGATACTGCTAAGTCATTCAACAGAGATGATCATCAATACTTTTGCCCACAGAGGATAAGTAGGGACCATGATTAGAAAGAACTCCGCAAATAAATAATACTCAAACAAGGTTCCTCAAAGCCCTTTCAGCTAAATTTTCTTTAAATCTACTGTTAAGATTGTGGTCGTATTCAGAATGTTCAAAAGGATGCAAAGCCTAATAGTACTCAAGGAACATCATCGCAGAACATACATAGACGTATAAAAATATATTTTTACATACATTGTACTGCACCTCCAGGATCCTACTGAGCTAAAAGCAAATTGTTTGCTTCATATGTCTGATTATGTACACTGGTTGTATTGTTATATTGCATTTTATTCTGGCAAAATTAAGCAAGCTTGTCACTGCATATCTGTAAACATGTACACACATACAAATAAATACTATACATTTCTATACATTTAAATCCAGAATCTGATGGTGTGTCTAATCTTTTCCGCTGCCATTCCTCAGCTTAAAATCTGTTACAGAGTCATCAGAGAGAACCTGTTCCAGGATCTCATCGATTACATTACATTCATAATTCACTTGGCCCAGGTCCAGAGCCGGCACAAAGGTGACAAGGAGGCGTCCGATGCTGTGACGCAGCTCAATCAAACTAAGAAAAAGGGAAAAGCAGACAGAAATAAGTGACATTAAAATGTATGTCAATTTAAGAAGGAAAATTAAAGGGGTATTATTTTACAACCTTCTGAATGTATCTGAACTTGAAGCTATGTCAGAGTTCGCGGTGCATTCTGCTTCACTTCGATCTAAGACAGAATCACCGGTGTGTTGTTGAGCTGTGTTTCCTTCAAGGGCCTTTTCTCTTTGCTGCTGCAAGTTTAACCTGAGCTCCTCACACTGGGACACCAGGTTTGCCTTTTCCTCATCCAGACTGTCCAACTGGTGGTAGAGTAGAGAGTGAAATGCAGGAGGAAAGAAAATAGAGGGAAAGGTCAACATCGATGACGTTTACATACCAGGATTATTAAATCAAGTTTATATGCATTGAATTCCATATTATGGTTATAATAAATTAACACATAATAATTTGATATTGCTTTACAGTCACACGTTGGCAGTGAGAAAGGGATAAATGGGGCTATTACTGTCTTATCCTGAAAGGTATAATTTGTATGTCCGCTAACAAGTTAGCCCTGAACTAGCCTGGCTCCTAATACTGAGTGACTGAAGCGCAAAGGACACACGGTTCTTCTCCAATTTTTTAACTTACTATAGCCCAAAGGAGCCGCTACTTGTGGAGATAATTATCGCTTTCATCCAGCAGCAGTGGCAAACCTGGGAAGATACTGGAGTCGCATTGCATTACATTATGTTGCAGCACGAGGGAGCAGCAGCCCAGATCAGCCACACTACAGAGGGGACTCATTGTGGCAGCAGTGATCTTTCTTTCAGTCACCACAAAAATCTTGTGGCCGTCGGTGAGTGTTGGAATGTAAGTCAACTGATAAATTGAGAGTTTAATCCTCTTACTGATGCTAAGGAAGTTAGCATTTCCTTCTGTCTCACAATATGGGTGGACAAGCTAACTTTCTGATCTGGTTTGTGTGGCAGTTTGGAAAGTAAAATGTGAACTGCTATCTTGTTTGGCTGGGAACCAAATTACACCTTTAAAAGCTATAAATAAAGATGGACTGCTGACCTGTGAGCGCAGTCCATCTCTCTCCTTGGTTCTTTGATCCAGTTCTTTGGAAAGATTATCAACTTGCTGCTTAATCTCATCCATGTTCCTCTTCTCACATTTGGCAGTACTGGCCTGAGTTTCCTTTTCCCTAATCAATTCATCAACTTTCTGTTTGGTCCTCTCAAACAGACTTTTGTAGTCTTTCTCCTCCACTGTTTCCTCTGTCTGACTAGTCTGGTGCGAATACTCCTTCTTTACATTGATCACTGACAGCTCCTGCAGTTTGCGCTGCATGTCCTCCAGCTTGCAGGTAAGTTCATGGGCTTGTTCTTTGAACGCGTCTCTTTCCTGAGCTGTAGCCTGCATGAGCTCCAAGAGCTGGTCTTGCTGTTGCTGTACCTCATTCAAACTTGGGAGGTAATGTTTGCCACTGACATCGGCAGAGGAAGGTCCAGCCTCTTCTTCCCTGTCCGGCTGATGTCCGAATCCCTTCTGATTCAGTTTGTCTTCACTGTTAGCGTTGTCACTGATTTCTTGCTTAATTAATCTTTGGTCAGCCCCACAGATATTAATGTCCGCTTCTGAACTCTGTTCATTGCCCTTCCTATTAGATGTACTCTGCGCTTGTCTTTCCCCAGCTTCAGTTTGTCTCTGGTGAACTACTTGCTTTGTTTGCTCTCCATCCTTCTCTTCTACCTTTACCTCTGATACTTCTGTCTGGGTGGTGGTGGTGGTGGTGGTGGCCATCTCTGGAGGCACTGCTGGGGTTGGACTGGCTCCCACTGCTGCTGACCATGAATAGTCTTTTCCTGCAGCATTTGTTTCTGAGGCTTCATCCACAGCAGCATCACTGTTCCCTCGCTCTCCCTCGGCCTTCACTTTAGTCAAATCAAAACCTGGATTTTTGGGCTTTGGGGTACTGGCAGTTTCCAAGATGAGAATGTCATCATCTTCATCGTCGCTGTCATTGATGGGAACTACTGGGGAACTCTGTGGGCTCCGGTCTACTGATGCAGATGGATCGGAGGTGCCTCGATGGAAGCCATTTACTTTTGGTCTTTTAGGAGTTATTTGTGAGTTATTGAGCTGTGCTCTTTTTCTCCTGCAGTGCACACAGAGAAAAGTTAATATGCATCTTACGTGATGTGAAATCAGGTTAGTTGATAAACAGCACAAAAATCTTACTTCAGGAGGGCTGTTGACAGAGAGCATACACCAGTAATGATTGGAAGACCACTGCTACTGGAGGGGCTGCAGGCTAGAAAGAAAGACGGACACTTTTAGGGCTTTTATTCACATTCTGGCACTAATAATATACAATTGTTGCATCTGTCCACTGGTTAATTCGTCTTCACATGGCAACATTCAACAGTGGCCTAAAATTGTAAACAAATACCATGTGCCAAGTGTACTGTCCTCCCATTAGTCAGTTAGATAAACTTCTAAAATTAGAAGATAAAAGAAATGTCCAAAACATTTTAAATCCTTCCGAACTGCATCGACCTGGATGAAATGTCGATGTTGTTTTCACTGCTGATGAAACAGTCCGAGGTGCTCCTGCAAGCAATTCGAGACCACTGATTCTTAGCGATCTTAGCAAGCTTCTTTTGTCTCAAATCCGAGTGTGATTGCTGTGTGTTGACATATGCCCAGATGACCTAATCTTTCAGGGGCAAATGTCTCCTGCTTTGAAACAACTGCTCAAAATGAGCAAAGTTTGTGAATTCAATCAAACACTGTCTTACACACACACACACCAGTTTTTCTTACCAGCTTGTGAAATGGTGATGGACCTCATTGGAGAGGAGTCAGCCCTCGCAGCCTGCACGTGCAGTGACTCAGTGTTAAACCTGCTCATCGGAGTAGTGGGTGCAGAGGGGGAATGGACAGTCTGTCAATATAAAAAAAGGAAACATTTACATACCTGATTTATTATCAGGCCTGAATTTAGATTCTGTGAAAATAGTTATTAAAACTATAAGTAGACTTTAACACAATGAAAAATACATTACTATACGTTACTATAAGTCATAAACCCAACTATCAATGTCCAATGGAAAACGCACTGTTTGACTCAGCTGCTGTTTCAGGTCTTCCTGCTGCCGTCTTAGAGCCTCGTTTTGCTTGGCGAGATTAGACAAACGCGTCTTCTCCTGAAACTTTCGATTCTCCTCCATCTACGAGAAAGTTATTCGATAGCAATGTGTTGACACTGATGGCATCACTTAATTCATACTATTAGTTAAATAACTATTACAAGGAGTCCTGTAAACCGAGAGAAACAGCCATACATCTCCCACAATAGGCTTATTAAGAAAAGTAGAAAGATATGAGGTGATATTCAGCAACAGTTTGTTCTTACCAGTTGTCTTCTCCTATCTTGTTCCTTCTTGTCCTCTCTCTCTCTATAACACATCAAATATAAAGAGGTACTTGTAACTTTCATGCAATGTCATCCCACAATTATAAAACCGTATATAGATTTGAGATGATTTTATTGTTCAATTGACTCTAAACAGACGGAGCTACATCTTTGATGAATGAAACTCACTGTAGTTTGTAGGTCTTGCAGTACGAAGGTTGGTCATCATCCGAATCCTCAGGCTCTTCCTCCATCTGGCAGCTCCTGGTTAGGGAAGTAAATAAAAATAAGAATGATTCAATGGTCAAAAGTGTTTTTGAGGAACATTACACATAAGAAAATTTTGAGAAATATCATTAGTCGCGTGAATGGAAGAAATTCACCGCTCATTAAATTCAGCATTGAACTGTGTAATACTTAAGATGCGATAATTTATTTATGTAGATTTCTGTTAACTGGTGTAATAAAACCCAGGCTATGGCCAACACGTTTAATGCAGATGTAATTTCTTCTACTTTGATTATTTTTGCAGAGAAAGTAGCGAGGAACAAACTTTCGCAAGGTTTGAGTAATAACTTTAAAGCAACAACATCTTTGTGTAACACGTGTAGACCATTTGTGTGAAGAAATACTGGATCTTGAATCTTTTTCCATTTGCAATTGTTTCTTTCATCATGTTAGATTATGATTCTGATACCTGAACTGGGGATCAGGATTCTGATGGCAGAACCATTTGTCTGGCAACCTGTCGCAGTCGATCCCGTCAGGGAGTTTGCGCCAGCGCAAACACTCATCACACTGCACCCAGTTCTGGTCTGGGCGCTTCCTGTGGAAATAAAGACAAGTTTTAGAAAACGTACAGGATCCATATGGTATTTGTGTAAAATAAAGTATTTTAAGTTGTACAAAATGAGTACTCTACTAACGTGGTATCTTCAACTGGTACGGTGCTGTTTGGATTCTCTATGGTTTTCCTGTAGCGTATTTCCTTCCAGTAATCCTCCAGTTTGGACCCCAAATTTATAATGGTTTTCCTGTAAAAATTAACAATTCAGTCTTTTCTTTGTATGTCTAACATCAGCTCATTTGGATCTTGATAAAAAACAATACGATCACATATAAATTCAACACCAGTATCACTACCTGTACTTATCATTCTCCATAAAGCTCTGTTTGTTGTGGGTAGGATCCAGGAAGTTGCACTCGATGACCCCGATGACACCAACACCTGCGTTGTTGGCCTACAAGAAGGAAAGATTCATAAGAGCAATTTCATATTCTCAAGATGAGAATATTCAGTAGGTTTCCCTACTGAATATTCTCATACATTCATCACAACAACACAAACTCACCTTTAGCTGGCAGCCCACACGCTCGTAGGCTTTAATGAGACGATTCTTGTGATACATCATAATACCATAATGGTCTTTACTTTTGGTGTTGTATCCAAAAGTAATACCAATTCGTCTGGTCTAAAATAAAAATGTAAGGAAATTCAACAGTGGAAATATAAACACGTACAAATCCAACGTGTTTCAAATTTAACACATTCAACACTTCACACAATTTTATGAAAGCAGGATAAGACAAAAGACTCAGGTCCCGAGAGCCTCTGATGGAAGGATACCAGAAAAGTTGGCTTGTAGTGGTCCTTTTTGATTTCAGCCAGGCTCTTAGCAATGAGCTCAGACTTCACCTTTTGACTACGTATGATGACCTGCATCCGTGGCTTCAGG
Source organism: Macroramphosus scolopax (assembly GCA_901007825.1). Classification (NCBI taxonomy): domain Eukaryota; kingdom Metazoa; phylum Chordata; class Actinopteri; order Syngnathiformes; family Centriscidae; genus Macroramphosus; species Macroramphosus scolopax. The sequence goes on along the minus strand of CAAKHC010015637.1, from coordinate 69,226 downwards.
TACAGAATGCTGCAATATGCCTGCAACCAGACATTCAGCAATTGATAAAAAAAGAAAAGAGATTTCAAGAAAAAATAATACAGATTATATGCAGAACAAAAAAGGGGCTCAACTGCAACAATAAAAGAATAAAGACAAAGACTCTACAGGCATGCAAGCAGTTCTGTGAGGTTGTTCTCATGCATGGTGCTATCAAGTCAAACTCTCACGTCAGCAAAACGACTTAACACATGATTGTCAACAGCTACAGACCAAACTATTGGGCAACATCAAATTATTGATCTAATAATAGCATTAGATAAAAGTAAGGATATCACCAAAGTTATTAAAATGAATCCTCAGTTCAACCAAAATGTCTGTTTTGGGATTTTGTTAATGTGTCCTGCATTCTCGTGTGTATGTGTATATTTAAATGTACAGAAACAGGAGTGTGTTTGTGTTATGTCGTCAAAATCAATAAAGTTATTGTTGAGGGTAAAAACATTTATTTCTATTCACAAATGTGAACATCACAATGGCCTGAAGAAAAGTCAGAGGATCATTAAAATCATTAGGATCACCTCTCCATGACTGTAACAAATGTCTGGTTCACAATTTCAAGGCCGGTATTACTGTTCCGACATTTAAAGAATACAAATATTCAATTGTTAATAACTTATTCAATTCTACAAATTATGAGATTTGGATGCCTGCATAACTGATCGGTTTAAAAACAATTTGAAGACATGTACATTACCCGCAGTGAGTAAACACTCTCAGGGACGTATGGAGTGATTCTCTCTAGGGGTTGACGTGTCTGGTTCATTGCCTCGTACACATCAGATGGAATTCGTATGTCATAACGGTCTGTCTGAAAATCAAACTCTGCTCCTCCGGTGGATGTCCTGATGAGAACAAAACACATTTGACTTTTCATGATGTCTTTAAATGTTCAGATCTCACTCAGGCAAATGGAAGTAGTTCATGAATCATGTGACAAAAATTTTGTCTGTGGTAAACTTCATTTGGCAAACAACTTCCTGGTGTTTGTTGGAAGCACTGAGCACAGAAAAGGCAAATGGTTTCACTGAAACCTCTTTGATACAAACATGTGGCTGTGTGCTCTTCATTACGTTTAACCACTTTTATTCATGTCAGATTCCTGTAAGGATGATGACTCGATCTGTCCTCAAATTTGGTTGACTATTAGTAGAAAGATCCTCTGAACAACAGGGTTAGCATGATGATCTCCACTATTAATAAGTTAGCTGTGACAGGGAGCCATGGGCTGTCAGCTTGATTCATTGATGAACAAAATTAACAGAACAATACTGAGCTTTTGAATAGAGCATGAAGCATGATGCAATGAAACAATCGTTTTCATCTTGACTACAGACAGACCTGCGGAGATTCCAGACGATGATCCGTGTGCCGGTTTTCCCTGCAGTCCCGGCTGAACTTATCATATTGATTTCAGTGAGCAGCCGTTTCTCTGACTTGAATGGAGAATACCGCAGAATGTCCTGCAGACTGGCTCTGTGCTCTTCAGATACGCGAAGTAAAACGGACGTCAAGGACAACACAACATGTTAAGTGAACTGAAAGTGTGACTGATGTAAAGTATTAAAAGTATTAAAAGCATAGAACACTCAAAAAAAACATTTCACATTAAATTACCAAAATACAAATGTATCAAATCTTGGTTTCAACTCCAAAACTCAACTCAGGACAGATCTAAACTGGTTCAGTGTCCTATTATCCTACAACTCCGGCCCTTCTGTGCCTAATTTAGCTTACTACATATGATTTTGTAATGATGTCAATGAGGTGTGTATTGATGCACAAGATGAAGGATATAGTTTTTGCCGTCTGTCTTCTGAAAGCAGACAATCGGTACAATTATTTGCTTTGCACCGATCTTTTCCAGGTAGGTCTGAGAGAGCATCCCAACACACAATGTGCTCTTTGACTTGGAAAAGACGATGGCATCTTTGCCGAGACGCATGGATCCAGACTTGAATCCGTTGCCGTACATACCAATCGGCTGTACACCATTTATAGTAGTCTTGTCGCTGTAACCAAAGCTTGAGGTGGGAAAAAATGGACAAATTCTTAGTATGTGAATCACATCATGGTTCATACATATTTAGCCACCGAAACACTGAACTTTCTGAACTCTATTTACAGCCTGTATTTAAAGGCTTCAGGGAGAAATAATTGTTATTAATGCCAGTGCTGGCATTGAAAAAGTGACTGCCAAATAAGTCATTAAACACCACAAAAAATTCAATATAATTAATACTGTACAGCAGTAGGCATCCAAATATATATACTGACAAATATTCCAATTCCAAAAGTTGTTGACCAAAAAGATTTTCAAGAAACGTGAACTTGCAGCATCAGTACCTGAGCATTTTATGCATAGTTTCACGGTCCAGACCATTTCCATTATCCATGAAACTGAGGCATTCCTGTCCTTCGACTATAGTCTTATCAATCCAGAACTGCTTGGCACAGACGTCAGGATCGTAGGCATTGTCTGTCAAAATAAAAAAAACTTTTAGAGCAGCACCAAGGATCTTGTTTTTGGTGATCTGCAGTGTTTGAAGTTGTCATGTTATAGAGATGTGTAGGTGTATAGAATGTATGAAAATAGCTAATTCATATTCTATCAGACCTGTGTTTAAACAAGGAGATAAATATACACCGAAAAGTCATGAAATGCATGCAGTCCAATATACGATGTGGTCCTTGTCCTCAATACATAAATACCAACAGGAGATATGTTCAAAGTAGCTTTCATGTACTTGACTCTTTTTACTAAGGTCTCCCATTAAAATTTAATGAACCATATTCATTATGTTGTCTAGAAGTACAGTACAGAGGGAATTTCCCCAAGACACAAAACAACTGCGGATGTTAAGAGAGCATGATCACTCATAATGTTCTGTGGCAAACTGGGAACTTTACATTCAATGAAGTGTAAAATCACTAGACCCAAGACTAGACCTTGGTATTTATGTTAAGGCATCTGTCTGAGCTGCTGGATCTCTCAGTCCGCACACCTTGACATGACAGTAGGGCTTGTTTACAAATACAAATATGATCATAGTATCAAGTATCGTAGTACTCAATGTCTGCAGGTTTAACTTGTTCTTTCACTTCACCAGAAGTGAAAGTGAAACTAAAACTCGGCCTAGCTCGAAAACACAACCTTCTATAGATGACTTACCTACTAGTTCAGCGATGGCACTGAAGGGCCAGGTGTGGCTGGTAGAATTGGAATGCAGATACTTGGGAGAAAGCTGCAAGTTAAGAACATTTTTTATATTTATTATGTCACAGTATGTGTTCAGTATGATATCCCACTTGCTAGCAAATTTATTACATACACCAAAGAGGAAACTTTTGCAGCATAATAATGAAAATTATTTTTACTTTTTATTGCACCTGTGAGAAAGAGGCATTGATTTACTGTAATTCTCTATAGCAACTAACTGACCAGGTGACCAAAAGCATAAGCACAATGAAACATGCAAGAATCTGTTTGTTTTGACAAACAACGGAAATGGAAGAAACAAAAACAAATAATATTTGGGAAAGCAATTTGTTGTCTCTTAGCTAGTACAACGTTACATGTTTCTGTTCGAATGCAAATTGTCCGTGTGTTCCAAAGACAAATTTTTACCTCAATAGCGAACCTTAAACCCTTGTTACTGCAACAAAACGCTAAATACTTCAGAATGTAGCATGAAGTGTTAGTGTGACTCATATATGGAGCGTTATAATTATCAACTTGGGACACAACAAAATGTCAGGGCGTTAATAACCGCTGTCCGATTTACGACTATTACATGTATTATTAGGACAAACAAAGTGTAACATTGAGGTTAACACAATGGAAAAAGACAAGAACCTTCTGGGCTCTCAGTAAGTTAGCTAAGTTAACTTGTCTGTTCACTAACGTTCAACACAGCCCTGTTTTGTTCAGCATATACACAACCCCATATATGACGGTGTACGTGACCATGTGACTGTTGTTATTCCCGCAAATAAAGCGTAAAAGACACTCACCGTACTTAGAGGAACACCGCGGTCTGTTTGCGCCGCCATCCCTACGACAATAGTGAAGGCGGTCATAGGGATTCGGTAGGCGGATGTGAGGTCACATGACAGACGGTCGCTCCTTCTTCTTTGTCAAATTCATTTCCGGCAGGCGTCATCCCAGAAAGCTAAATGCTGCTGACATCGTGTAAGGATTTGTTGTTCAAATCTTATATTTTATTTTGTTTAATATAAATGTTCAATGAAGACACTTTAGAAGTTCTAGCAATAAGTTGAAAAAATAGACTTGAAACAGACATGGACAGATCGGGATAATCCCTGAATTAATTTACAATGCTGTTTACGGCACATGTAAATCGCATGTGGACACTTCAAGTGAAAGAAATGTAATTTTATATTCAATTCGGCGCCAGCCGCAGTTGGCTGATCCACCTATTATAAAAGGACAATCCTACCCATATGTGTCATATAATGTATTTTGCATTATGTACATTGATAAAGTTACAAAAACATAATGCAGGAAGACCCACTCATCAGACTTAACAGAGGACGCTTGTCCGGTGGTGGTTATTTCTTCACGCTGGAGAGGCTGACTTGAGAACATAGGCAACTTTTTTAATCCAATCTAATTGTGTAGTGACAAGATAGGGAAGTAATGGCACAATGGGAAGTAGCTACCAGAGTCAGAATGGACACAGATGGCTTCCAGAAATAGGAAGTACCTGAATTAAGATTTAGTATGTAAGCAAGGTCAGCGAGATTGCGTACATAATCAGAAATGTATCAAAAGTGGATAATAATTTTCATTCCATGCAAGTCATGAGCTTGACTACATCGTCTGTAACTTCAGTCCAATTGGTATAGGATCTACTGTAGGATGTCCATTATGGTGAGATTAATAGTGAAGAAGAATCTTAGAGAGGCAACAGAGGACTCCTCATGAGTCAATACAATGCATAACAGAATAAACCAACAGGAAAGAACTGCCGTGTTTGAAAAATTCAACCAATGCGGAAGTATCTGCACCTGCATTCTTTCTAATGGCCAGCAATGCTAATGCGCTTCATGCAAGTTTTTTAAATTATGGTCCTATTTTGCTTTGATGGTCTGCATGGAGTAGGAAAAAAAAGTTGTTTCCAGTTATTTAAAAGGACGACTGTGACCATTCATCCTATTATATTCATGGGGCGTCCCCAAGTCTCCTCAAACCTCATTCGTAAAGTTTTTCCCACAAGATTTTGTTAAGATCCCATAATGTTTCAAGATCAAACTGGATATTTAAATCGTTACAGTGTGTTATGATGATTCTACACATTGATGTGAAATTGAGAACTGTGTGGACGATGCAGCACATTAAAGGTATGTGACTCAGCTACGTTTAAATATGTTAACAATATGTCTTCAATGCAAAAGCAGCAATAACAGTGAAACCAGTGTTAAAGCTTATTTAATGAATCTTCTTAGTGTTCATTCAGAACTTGAACTGGTCCTTTCAACATCCAAAATAGTTTAAACAAAACTTAAACATTCAATACTCAGGGGAAAAGTACAGGCAGATGGAAAAACTGTCCACGATCAAATAATAAGAAAGGATGATTTCCCTTTAACACCAGAAAACGGCAAATATTTTCTTAGATAGATACAAACAATCATTTTTCAAAGGGTTTTCCTTGTGTACACAAATGACACTCAGTAACTTCGCATTAAAAGTCTAAACATACATTTTTACCAAGGGCCTGTGAGGTGCAATTGTGAGTTATACAGTAACAATCAAAAGAAGATTCCTCCAGACGTACAGTTTTGACATTCTCAGAGTCAGATAGACATCAGAACAATGATGCTCATGCTAGCGAGCGCGGTTAAACAGAACTACGGAAAAAGTCAACAGAACATGTTACCGATACTTAATAAGGTTCTTCAACATGAATTTGTTTTGTGCCAAAATCAAACATCTTCAGTGGAACTATTGCTATTATAAAGTGTAAAACCTATAATAACGACAACAGTTAGCTGACGGTTTCACAACAACCATTGGGAATAACTCTCACACGGTCCCTTGACTTTTCCGATACAGACTTAGTACATAAGCGCCTCAGAGAGACATGAATGTTGAGAGCAGTTAAAACGTTAAGAAACAGAATTTCAAAGCTTTCCCTTATGTTCTAGTTCACAATACAGCAAAGTAACTGGTTGTGCCTCGGTTAGGTATTCCAGCAATATTACTGCTCGTCATTCACAAAGGGTCATAAAAGCTTGATTAGAGGACTTATTTCCTGACAGATTCATGATACGAGTTCTAACTTTCCATGGAGTCCAGGAACTCTTCCTCAGTGATGTGCTCCAGCCTCTTTAGGACTCCATCTGAACTGGCTGCAGGGTAGTTTGCCACTGGGAAGTGGGGCATAGTGGGGCTGTTGGGGGGAGGGAACTGGAATGAACAGCACAGGGTGCGAAGGAAAGGCAACAGCTGGGTAATGGAGGACAGGGAGCTTTGAGTGAGGAGGGGGAACTCCAAATGTTCTGTGGACGACTCCTCACTCAGACCGATCAGCGTCTGCAAAACAGGATTGCACATCAAATAATATGATGTGGACATGTCATGAAGTATAAATTGAATGAAGACAAAACCATTGGACTTCGTTAATTTATAAGACAGTGTTTTTTAAATATTTCTAAACAAAGTAAAATACAAAATTATTTAATTATCTATTTACTACTCTGATTTTATACTCATTTTTGTAATTTAACTGGCGGTTTGAAGTCAGTGACAACAGACACAGCCCACAAAATGGCAACCCCAGATAAGACTCTCTGTTATTCCGATAGCTGCTCTTCAATCCCTTATATGGTCTTACCCCATATCGTCGCTGTATTCCCTCCAGTATTCTGACAACATGGGGTTTGCATTCCTGTTCGCCCTCTATCAGTGCACTCTCAGGACCACTGTAGCGATTCACGTCCACCTCAGGAACAAATGCCCAGCGATACCTTTCATAGAATAGATCGAAAAGGTCGGAATGATAATAATACAAATACCAAAAAAATAATACAACAATAGAACCACAGCTTAATATAAAGATGTGCTTGTGTCTTACATCTGGAAGATTGGCAGCTTTTCTGGAGGAAAAGCCAGGGAGGTGTCCAGGAACCGGCAAGCTGACAGGTACATGTCCAACTCTGCCTGAGTGAAATTCACCGGCCCATTTCTGTCAATGGCCCCACGTACTGCTTTAGCCAGCCTGGTTGGTACACAAAGAAATATAAGCTTTTTGAGTGTGAAGAGTGTCGACAGAATTTCTGTAGAATTGTAATTTATGAATAAATTCAAGAACTCACTTTGAGACATCTTTATCTTCCTGCAGAGCTTTCTCGAGACGTGCAAATATTCGGATCTGAAAACAGTTTGTGTTAAAGCAAAGCAATCCGAGTATAAGACCGTACTATTGGAAGAAGTGATCTTACCAGTTCTGTGACCATGATTGGCCAAAGAGATGTCAGGTGCTGAGATGAAATCCGTAACAGGAGAACACGAAACATCAGGAACATCTGAGCTGTCACAGCTGGGCTGGGATTCATACGTAAAGCCTCTGTGAGACGCTCTGGAAGGACAGGAAACATTGCAAAACAAATGTCAATTGTAATTGTTTCTTCTTCCTACTAAAATGAAGACAATAAAGACAATAAATTCCAAATGAATATATTCAGAAACAGTACCACACCTTGGATGAGGGGCAGATAGAGATGGTACTGGTCGAGTTCCCCACTGAACATTGCAAATGCCTGGCGCTTCAGCAACATGGGTTTCTGGTCTGCATTAGCAAACAGTTTCAGGGAGCCACTCTGCATGCCTACAGCACAAATACACTCAGGATTTTAGGAGGAAATATTTAAAAAATGTCTCTCTGTTACTTGAATTTAAGTCACTTCTAGATGTAACACGTATACCGCAGTTGGTTTGAATACAACTTATATCTGCTCTCTAGACTGAACCTTACATGTCAAACTTTAATACTTGGGAAGGTCTAACTTGTATCTCTTCTCATAAATCAAATCTTCTATAACCCCTGTGAACTCTATCCCTTCTCTGCAGATGTCTCAGTTACTTCATCCTCCAAAACTTACATTTGACTCACAGCAACACATAATAAATAATTGTATCACTCTTTCCCCATTAGATTGCAGTTCACAAATGTTTCCAAAAGGCAGTACTCACTCATGAGGTCTTTAAACATGGTCTTCTCATGAGTCAGCAGGTGGTCAATTATGGATTTCCAGCTATGGAGAATACAGGGCAGCCAGGCAGGGTTCATTAGAACACGAGTGATGTTCAGTAGCTTTGGTTCAGACGGTCATGTGATGTAAATACTGAATCTCTCCAAGTTCCAACTATGTTCAACAACCCCGACTGCATGCAGCAGTTTTTGGCAAGCAAGACTGTCAACACCATCTGCTGGTCACATCTAATCATCATTATTACTAATTACACTTGAGGAACCAGAATCAGTTACCATTATATTTGGAGTTACTTTGGCTTTGCACTGTATGATTTCATTCAGTTTGTCCTCTTCCAATTCATTTACAAAGATGCTCTGTATTAATCATCTGTTATACAGATTGTCTTGATTTATCCAAACACAGAATCTCTATGTATATAGTATGTGGATACTTTAGAGTATTTCTTTCTATATTACTTAATGTTCCGTGTATTAGTTTTGATTTTCCTGACATTTCAAATTATAGTCCGATAATACTATATAATACTAACTTGGGTGCACAGGAGACGTCCATGGTGAAAAAGAGGGGGTCCATGAAGAGCTCAAAGACCTCTTTCCTCCAGGCCCTTTTGGTATAGGCATAACCACTCAGATTGCCTAGCAGCTGAGCACCCGCCTCGAAGCTGGGCATGTTGTAGGCACTACAAGGAAATGTGGAGAACTCCTTTAAGATCAAAAAGACCAGAGATGCTTGAACTGTGAAAAGTTAGATGCCAGCAACAGTGAGTACCTGTGGTTCTTCAGGTAAGGGAAAACATAATACATGAGGCGAGAAATTAGAGGAACCGCTTTCTCCTTCTCGTCGCTGCGATATACCATGTCAAGAAGTGGTGCCAAGACCTACACAGTGACACAATGTTAGAACCTATAGTACCCACACATGTTTAGCACTCATTCACTTGCCATAAATAAAAAAAATAAAACCTACCTCAGCCAGGAGTACGAGGGCCTGCACGCTGTAAACTGACGGTGCAGAGGAGGAAACCATGGTGCTAGCTTGAGCCATTGACTCTGGCAAAAGAAATCATATTCATGAGTTCATAACGATAGCCTCATCATGGAGTACTAATCCAAAGTTAACTCCAGGGAAAACAGCATTTAGGGATTTGTAAGCTCTACTTAGCCTATTCTGAGCTGACGCTCCTGGTTCTTTAACCAACTACCAGTAATTACAGTAGTCACGTATTTGTCAGAGGCATCGAAATTCACCATTATTATCACCCTCCACATCTGCGTCATCAGGTTCCTCTGCTTCAGGGCACACCTGTGGCTGAACCTTGACCTCAAGGCTGCGGCTAAGCCAACTGGTCTGCTCGAGAGATGACCCTGCGATCCCCCCCACTGCCTCGAGGATCCTTTGAGTCACCTCCTGCACAATAAAGCAATTATAAACATTAGCACAGTATCCCTCTCAACTTACACACGCATAGACCCAAACACACACAGACACACATTTGCTATTTTAACCAAGTGCTAAAAGATACATCATACCTGCAGATCTCTAGAGTCCTTCTTATTGTCCAGGTTGGGGAGTCTGTTAACGATGTCATTGAGGATTCTGAAAGGTACAAATTGTTTCTGAACATCAATTTCCCAAAAGAAGTTAACCCATGTATACATGGGAAACCAGGGCTGCCCAACACAAACACAACTTTTCATTGCTACAATCATTAAATGTAGTGATCATTAACGGATGTTTGTCTGCTTGTCTGCCGAGTACAGACGCGGGCTAAAGTATATTTAAGAGATTTCTTGTTGTACATGTCTTCATATAGTCTGTATAAGCAATGCACAAGTGTATTCTGCAAAACTGAAGTAGTACTACTATTAATCATAGTATTGAGTAAGAAGTGAATGTGTAAAAACTTACCCCAGCAGTAAGAAATGCCCGGGTGGAGCCAGGTTGAGCTGAACAGACTCCCGTAAAAGACTGAGGAGAGGTGCAACGTTTTCCTGCAGGACTTGAGATGTAACACTACATACAGAATACAGACAGAGATTATTATAAAAGTGAGGATTTGAACCTTAATAAATCTGAGTTTCTGCATTGTATTTTGCTACTCACCTCCTGATGTAGGCGTAAACGAACTGTAACATTGGTATATCTACCAAGGTTGACTTCTATTGGGGAAGAGAGCCGATAATGTGAGTGTGTTTAAGGATCATTGAAACTTAAAGAAAAAAAGGTTCTGAGCATCATCCGTACATTAAGGTTTGTGTACCTGATCTCCTTTGAGCTGATGTGGTTTTTTCACCACCTCCTTGACCAATTGCAGTATGGTGTCTGTGTGCAAGGTGTTCAATGATTTCACCAGATCCACAATGGTTAGACGAGACTCACTGGCCACAGGTAAAACCTAAAGAGGAGAGGAGTGCAATGAAGCCAAATGTGCTCTCATAGCTTTCTGTGAGTTCTTTATCGAGATAAATTACAGTCCTTACGGTGTTTTTGTGTCTCCTCTTACTCTTCCTGCTGTTCCACGCTGCTCCTATTGAAGCCATGAGCTGAATCCCATACTGCCCAGTCAGAGGAACAAGGAACTCCAATATCCGCTGCCGTAAAACCTAAACATGAACACATGATTAACATATGAAATCTGCAATACCTCTTTATACATACTTATTAAACATATGCATGTATAACAGTAACAAACACCTTGGTGTTTTTAAAGTAGACAGAGGTAGAAGTGTGTTTGCTGCTCCTTGCAGTGTCAGATGCCCGCCACTGAAACTCTTCCTTCATGACCACGCCCCATAACAAAGCCATAGTACTGAGCATGTGCGGCAGCGCCTCAATCACAGCACTGCGTGCGTTACGGACATCAACAGGATCACAGACGTCAAAGGACTGGCAGAGAGAGAGAAGAAACATTAGTATTTGCAGTCTCAAAGCTGCAAGAAAGGTACATATATGTGTGGGATTAATTCCTCACTCTCTTGTTGTCCAGTAAACAGTAGTGTGTAATGGTGGTCAGTCCTTCCAGCAGAGTTAAAGGATAGTCAGGGGCAATGTTTTCCCTTCTACCATTAATGCTGTTCAAAAGACAGAAACATAGATTAACCATTTAATAAGCAGCACTGTAATCAAGAGCATCATTTATAAATGTCTTAAAGAGTCCTTAGATAGGAATTCCTATAAGTAATTATATAGACATTCAGGACATTTGTCTACCTCTGATTGGTCTTTCCTCCATCATGGTCGTAAAGCTTGACCAGTTCGTCCAAGTTCTTGCACATCTGATTTATAAGTGGAGCCACAATGATGCCTAATGAGCGACCCAAGTAGGGCAGAGAGGAGCACAGCAGGGACACCCAATGTGGGTGCATAGCATAGCCATATTGTGGCTGGAGACACCTGGCTGCAGCAGAAACAAACATTCCTTGGGCTATGATGGGATGGCTTTGGACGTACTGGGCGGCCTTGATGGACTGCTGGAAAAGGATAGCATTTTGCCACTCACGAGACAGCGGGGTGTTGCCAGTCGCAGACTCACGACACTCCCCAGGCTGGCCAGATGCTCCACCTGATCCAGCTGCAGAGACAGCCCCACCGGGCCATACATGGTATTCTAGGACTATGAGAGCTTGGAGGAGTTTAAGTAATTCCATTTGTAGGGGGTATTGCTCCTGACCACCTCCTGAACCAACATTCACTAGGTTCTCCTCTGATAGCCCCCCATCCTCTTCCAGCAGCTCCAGACTCCTGGGTGGTCCCTTTTCCATTCCCTTCTGGCTGACATACATGGAGGCGGAAAGGGTAAGAAGGGCATATTGCTGTACTTTACATCCTGTGAGGAGTGCGCGGATAGGCTCCAGACTGGCCACATTGCCTTCCTGTCTTTGTGCCATGCAGACAAGCTGGTTCACAATCCGGGTCAGCACTTCCACACTCTTCACCTGAACCTCCCTGTTCCCCTGTATGTCAAGAGGACCCAGACTCAGATACGAAGGGTAATGAGAGCACATAAATCGCAGGCACAAGGATACCAGCAGTTCAAGAAGCAGGGACGGGGGCAAAGAGGGAAGGGAGGAAGGGGAAAGCAAACCGCCGTAGAAGCTGTTCCCATCCTGAGCCTGTTGGTGGCGCTGCAAGAGGTTGGAGACCAGGTTTAAATGTGCAGCAGAGCTTGTATCCAGGGAGGTGGAGGAAAGAGCATCCACCAGAGGGCATTGAACACTGCTCCTCAGCAGGCTATCAAGTAGTGTCAAGCCTTGGAGCAAATGGTGCCAGCCGCCCGCCACAGGATAAAGCAGTACATGACGGAACAGAGATTCGATGGCCTCTTTCTTTTCACGCTCCTGTTTCAACAGACGAGATCTGGCCATGGCCTCCAACTCTAGATCCTCCTCATCCTCACTTGACAGTGAATCGGAAGCCTGTGTGTGCTCAGATTCTGCCCTCCGCAGGCCGTTGACCATGCCTCCTTCGTCAATGGGGTAGGGGCTGGACACAGAGCTGGAGTTCTCTGTTGATAATTGGGGACCACTAGTGTCAGCTGACTCAGTGTGTTCACTTTTGCCCTCGTCCTCTTCTCCATCCTCCTCATCAGTCCCCTCACTCTCACTCCTGCATTCCTCTGAAGGGTCTGGTAGTTTGGACAACTCTGGACCACTGTCTAACTCAACCCACAATGCTTCCCGGTCTATAATGTTCAGGAGATTCAAGGAGGTGACCTCCGTGGCCATGGTATCCTCAGATGTCCCAGACGTTTTTGTGGAACTTCGACTTCTGCTGCTTAGAACCTTTAGGTTCCCTATAAAACATAAAGCATACTGTCACATCTAAACTCATCCATACACACCCAACACAAAGTTGCACATTTTTACATTACAATTTAATTCACTCAAACAACAAAGGAAACACATCCTGACAACTGAACTTACCAGCAGTGACATTTTGCTTGACGGCCTGAATGGAGCAGCGCTGAGTTGAGGGGTGAAGGAGCAACAATAGAATCGGTTCCAGGATCCGAATCACGTCATTGAGGGACAGTGCCCTCGCCAGCCAGCGCTGAGCCGCTGCACTTATGGAGCCATCTGTACAGCTTAAGCTGTCCACCACAACACTCAGAGACCTGAGGGTGAAATAGATTACAAATGAAGTACTGAGAGAACTATTCATTTTCACATCATGTTGTGAGTTAATTACTTAGTGAGAGGGGGAGGACATGGCCATTAGTTGAGTCCACCTTGGAGCATCTGGGCCGAATATTCCCAGCAATTATAAAAACACCATTCCATCTGTCTGACTCACACACACATAGGATAAAGGCATTAACCTCGACTCGTCTTAAGTCTGTCCAACTATGAACTAACCGGTCAAAGGAGCGACTCAGGGACATGGTCCTGTTGGTGTGGACATCCCGGGTCAGGTGCCATAGAACTGTGAAGCGGTGTAGGGCTTCGAGCCTAACAGCCTGGGGCAGACAAATCAAAGAGACATTTAACTTCAAAAACTTCTAGCTCATGTACTTGTCCCATCAATTGACCTGGTAGAAGATGCTGTGAAAAGATGTAGGAGAAAAAGGATTGTGGTTCAGAACGTGTTACCCTATATTCACCTTTTCTTTGTGCAGTAGCGCCTGGCAGATAATGTCTTCACAGATGGATGCTGATGGAGCCAAACAGTGAAGCCGATAAAAGAGTTCCACACAGGAAGTGTGCTGCTCTCTACGCTCGGTGTCCAGCTGGCTCCAAAGCACCTGGGACACCCTCTTCGTGAAAACAAAAAATGCAAATTCTTCAGCAACATATTTATTTACAGCTTTGACGTAACAATGATTTCCCCCCCTGGAGACCTGAATCTAACCTGATAGAAATCTGTGCCCTCCTCTAAAGAACAAAGCAAAGCAGGATAGATAGGTGGCACTGTGACCATCTGGAGCCGCCCGCTCAGCGGGTTGGATTCAGAGGCTTGGTAGCGTCTGTGCTTGTCCTGTATGACCAGTGCTAAAGACTGGGAGTGGTTGATGAGCTCCAACAGAGAAGCCACTGCAGTGTGCTGGATGTTGTAGTCCCTTGACATACAGCAAAGTGTCATTAAGGACCTCAGCCACACTGGCAGACTTTCCACATCTGTACCTATGGAAAAAAATAAATCTTATTATTTCTTTGTGGGTTAAAGCAAGCAGCTAAGTGTAGTATCAACTCAGCTGGATGAGTCAGATTCAACTGCTTACTGACCTGTGTGACTGAACATGTCTGTATGGAGGGCTAGAGCCTCCTCTTCGGTTAGGTAGACCGGAAAGGTTGTGCACTCCAGCAGCAGGTGGCAGGTGGCGGTGAAGGCCTGTCGACAAGCTTCGGAGATCTCTGCCCTGCCCCGGGGCATGAAGCCAGCTGCCCAGTCCATTGACCCTAACACTCTACACTCTTTTTTCTTCTCTGTGGAAGGTGTTTCGGATTTAAGCCGGGTTTTGCGTTTGTGCGGGGTAAATAGTTCAGTCAGTTTGTCTTTAATTTCCTGTCCCCCTATGCCCCCCAGCAAAGTCTTCTGATCAACTGGGGCAGTAGTTAGGTCAGGCTGGGGCTCATTCTCCTGTCCACTGACATCTTCCACCTGCACCAAAAGGTATCTGAAACACAGGAGAAGAGAAATTAAGAAATCCAAGTTGATAATCTAGATGCTTATTAATTGGAGAAAGACTGTATAGTTTACTTTGTGGTTATGAAGGCCAGGATGTCATGCAGACACTGGGTCATGGTGTCTACACTGCCTCCCTTTCTCCACACTCCTCCACCTTCTTTGCAAATGCCATTTCCCTTGGCCTCCATGCCTGGTGGAAGATGCTGCTCTGAAGGTGAGGCGCTGATCCCCAGCCCGCTGTCTTCTGATCGGAGTGTTGGGTAGATAACATCTGCAGGCTCTGTCTCATCTCCGTCTCTGTCTGGTTCTTCATCACCATGGTGACCATTATCCTGACCAAGACTGCCAGTTTTGTCTCCCTCCTTCTCCACATCCTGGATAAACAACTTGACATAATGACGAAGTCAATCACTAAAATATCGTGAAAACAAACATACTGGCACATAATTTTATATTTCCATTCCACGGTTGAATTGAGGGCAAATCTGTTGTAGATATGTTTTGTCTCTAATCCAAGAGGTTTTCTCAGTTCTAACGGATTGGAGTCCCCGGAATTTAGCTTCTATGAGGTCATTGATAGCATTTGTTTTGTTAGTGCTCCTTGCTTGTTTGTTTAATTCAATAAGCAGTCATTGTAATCTCCCAGTTTGGTGGCTGGAACTTACCCACCTTGGACATAAGGTGGAACATCTTATCGACTTATTTATATCTACAAATAAGTCAACTTGCCCTTTTTTCCCCTCCCCTTGGACAACAC
>CAAKHC010015637.1:14929-42933 GCA_901007825.1 Macroramphosus scolopax | reverse complement strand
TACATATAAATGGCTTGAATAGAAATCTTGCATAAATCATCCCAACATTTATTTTTCTCACAATGTCATGATCAGTGTATATTTTGATGCAGATTCTGATTTAAAGCTTCCAGGACATTTGTAGTGGTTTGTGCCCGCTATGATCCACATCATTTGCACCACCAAAGCTTTAATGAATACATCCTCTTAAACAAGCTAATTGCTAGTTTGCAAAATAGTTAACTTTAATATTTCAAACTGTAATCAGCCCTCTACAGTCAACATTGTTATTGAAGTCAGCTAACTCAAAGATAGCCTGACTAATCTTAATGTGCTTTTTAATGCACAGGGGGAGAATCATGTGCATATACTGCACACATGAAGACTGTGCTGCTGTGTACACTGGTGTTTCTAATCAACCAAAACCAAGCTGAACTAAAGAGGGGTGGGGGGAAGACAATGGGTTTATTGTTACCTCTGCCAAGGTTTCTTTTCCTCCTTTCTCTCTGTTTAGTTAAAAAGATTCTGTCAAGTTAAAAGGGTATCTATAAAACAGAACTTATAAACAGACCACAGGGGAAATGTGTTCAAAAGAAGGGTTGATTTGGCTTTTATGGATAACCCCTCAACTCCTGAACCATGAATCATAGACGAAAAGCATTGTTTTTATGGATTGGTTGGATAACACATATAGGCACTACCATTACTACTTTCACTCCAGCATCATTTTGCATGTACTTAGGTATTTTTGTGCGGGTGGTGCTACAGCAGAAAGATAAATTGAAATGTCTATAACTCAGTGGCAATGAATCTGACTCGTTTAAAATTTTACACAATTCTACCACTCCCCAGCATTCCCAAAACTGAGGTATTGTAGATTAGCATGATTGTTCATCTAAGTGTCCTGTGCTCCCATTTTTAAGTACATAGTGATTGATTAGGTCCTACTGTACATCTATCCAATAATTTGGGTGCTTATGAACAGGCTGTTGAACAGCAGGCTTGAACCAAACCTTCTGCCAGGGATTTTCATGAAACCCAGCGGTTCAGATTAATGCTAATCAACATCATGTGTTTTATGAATGGGATAGCCAGGCAAAGCTCGGCTAAAAACACAGAAAGTTGCAACTGTATCTTCCATATCCTCCAATTCTTTTTGTAAGAGCCAGGCCTATGCACGGCATCAATCACTCACTAGCCAATTAATTGTGGTTAGTTGCATCATGTGGACAAAAATAAGTGTAAAAGTGCAAAAATAATATCACAAGGTTGGCAGTATAAATTGTTGGTATCTGCAAACCACCACAGCTCTGTATAGTCTGAACATTCTGACAACACAATCTGTTATGCACAACTATGATATGCATCTAAAAATACACACAATTTGCACATCATATAATTAGTTAATTACTACTTTAACATAATAACTGGTGTAAGCTGCATTTATAAACAAAACAAAGGACACACTGTGCATGCAGCAATGATGATAAAAGTGAACAGTTAAAAGGGGCATACATCCATTCAGCTCTCTGGAGAACTAGCTGAACAGGGAAGCTTGGCCTGCTGGGAAATGTAGTTTGTTTTGACATGGAAATTTCCAATATAGCCGTCTAGAGGAGTGAGTGGAAATTTACTCTGCTTCCATCCCCCTCATAAAATGCAGAGCTGTATCTGCCTCGGCAAGATGTTTTGCTCAAAGTCGTGTATTATGTTAACCTTATGACTGTTGACACTATTGACATGTATTATTATTATCATTACCATTGTGATACGAAAAATTATTATGACTATGATTTGTATATATATATATATATTGCTCTTTTATCTATACAGTATAGTATATTATTTTTGCAACATTATTATGCTGCAACCATACAATGATGGCACAGTAGCTACTGTAACTTATAGGCTTTTAGGTGGTGGTTTCAAATAGCATGAACACCTTTATATTTGTAATTGGTATCATTGTCAGACAGGATGCAATTAATTGTAAGGAGATTTAAAAAAATGAAACTGCCAATAAGTCCAAAAGAAAACACTTGCAACATAGCTAACTGCCATTGAAATAGGCATTTGATGTAAGTTTCTAGAATGATCCTTATTATACATCTCCCTAAAATCCTATTATAAGTTAGATTTCTGTAATCGATTAAAAACAGGCTCATCTCTTTACAGTTTTGGACTATTTTCAACAGCTCAAGTGTGTCATAGCGGTGTTGTACTCAGTTAAGTAGACACCTTGATTTCTATTTTTTGCTGGAGAATATATATATTTGTTTTTATAAAAAAACTCAAGCATGACAGTTGCACAGCTCTCTCCAACATGTGGAACAATCAACAATTTATATTGCACCTTGATTTTCAGGCAAGTAATATCTGAGATGTAATTGGTCGTAGTACTTACTACTTGATATCAATAATAGTTTGTTTTTGTTCTTTAAAAGACACGCTAAAGGAAAACTGTTATGCTCTTCCGCAATTTAAACAAGGGAGGTGGGTGTGTTTAGTCGCTAAAATTGCTACCGGTTTGTAAATTGACGGGCAAATACACACCATTTCTCTTTGCCTGCTCAATGGTAAGTTTAAGTAAGCATGCAAGTCACTGTTGGAATAATTAGCTGGGGAAACTTCGAGAACCGTTTTGGCACTCAAATGCGACACGGGTGAGCCACACGTGTGGGGCGTGGCATCGAACTGCTGCTACAACTGTAAGGAGGAGAGGCAGTTGTTGAGCGGTTATCACGGCGCGTTTAAAAGCCAAAACACAGAGAAGGAATCGGGCTCTTCAAGTCAACCTGACAGAGGAAGGAGAACTGGGTCGTACGAGAGGAAGCAGCGCTCTTCGGGGGAGCCTTGTCTTCAGCTGGAGTGCCCTTCATCATCATATCCTCTTAGGGGTGTGTAGTGTTGCTTTAGCATCTTCGGCGCCTTTGCTAACACTAGCTTACAAGGTAACGTTATGTTTCCTGTGTTCCTCTAACGTTGAGACAGAGGAGCCGGTGAGTCTGTCGAGTGGCTTTTTTTTCTCTTTAAAATAATGACTGTGTTAAGACTGTGAAGGTGTGTTTTGGTGTCAGTTCATGTATCATAGCTCGTCTCCGTGAAACGTCTGAACTGACAGTCCTACTTCTTTTTTTTTTTTTTTTTTACCGTTGACGTCAGCCAGGCAAAACAAACAACGCAGTTGTATTGTATCTAATACATGCATGTAGTGTTAAACTTACAATGAAGAATTCTGCTGTGCATAGCAAACAGCGAGGAATACAATGCCTTGAGATTTTACACCTTTAGCAGAGGGTGACTGTTCTAAATGTCCTACCAGCAGATAAGTGCCTCTGTGCACTTCACGCCTGGCAGTGGCCTTGTGTCGCCTCTCCTTTGTGGCCCCAAGGCTATCTAAGGCTGTCAGACACATCTGTTTATTAATTAAAACAGCACTGTTCTTTACAGCAACCATCCCTGATGCCACTGTTCATTCATGGCTTCAACTGCCACTAGCTGCAGCCTTTCTGAATTTATTAGTTATCATAATATACAGTAAAAGGGGTTGATTTGTTGTCTCCTTTGTAGATCTTATTACCCCGTATTTACGTTATTTGTTGATAATCATCATGCTGTCTTCAGGTAACTGCTGTTAGGTGGACTAAAACTTAGTTATTCATTCATATTTGAAAAAGAAAAAATGTTTATGTAGTGGATGCATTTTTAGTTTCACTGCACAAAGTGCATGTAAAGATTACCGGTGTTAAATACATTTGAATAAAAGTGCAGCAATTATTTAACTGTTGTATTTTATCAGATGCATAAAAATAAACAGCAGCATGGTATTGGCCATCGGCCAGGCCTGCTCTCAAAATATTGTTATCTGCCACTGAAAACCGCAGATCGGGCAACTACTAATTAGCATAAGTGGGGCACAATTTTGGCAGCTAATAATATATAAACATATATGGCCATACCTTAAGGTTGAGTCAATTGACTTGTTTATGCTTCATACATGTGATGATAGTAACTGAGGATGAATGAAAAATACCTGGCACAGACAATATATTAGTATAGCAACAATCAGAGAGAATAAAACTAGAAAAAAAGAAGCATGTTTACACATGAAACCTTATAGCAGAGCTCCAGTTTCATCACCACTGTTGGAAGTTTGTTTTTGGCTGCACTTCAGTTAGCTGGAAGAGGAACAGTGGAAGAATTACAATCAGGCTGGGCAAGAGTCACTATTTTGGCATTGGATTGAGAGAAGGCTTTTAAAACAGGTGCTGTTATATTCAGATAGTAGAAGTGCTTATGTTTGAATCCAACATGACTTCAGAACTGGGGTCTGTTCATGATGAACAAGAGTGTAGCTCCAGATGATGAGATGGTAAAACGAAAACAAAGGCTTCTTTTACTCAAAGGGATTTTTATGCATAAAGCCTGGTTGTCAAGACTAAGGCGTGGGTTTTTTCTCCTATCATGTATTGCAAGCTGAAACCATTGAGGGCAGACATCCAAATGGGTGTGTGTGATTGACACAAAACAGATGTTCTCATACAAAACTGTGCAAGTAACCCTCCGCTGAACCGGGACTTTAATTTGCTCAATTTCACAATCATATCAAAGGATTGTTGAGTTTTAATGATGTGACACTGATGATACAAGATACAATGAACTGTAAGATGGCATTTTTACCCCCTAATAAAGGTACTATGATCAACATCTAGCATTTTGTTTTACTTCAGTGTAAGACAGATTGTATTTTATGATTGGTAAAACTGTAAATGTCATTTAATTTGCTGCTGATGTGTTTGGGTGATGTCATGTTGTCTTTTCTTCCTACCGGAAACCGTATTTGAAGAGAGTAACCAAAGATTCTGAACAACATATAAGTTAGGCCACATATTAGATACAGAAAAACTACATATTGCACACCTGCACTCATTTGTTCCTCTTGACTCAACTGGATTTTTTTTGTAATATTGTTTGAAATCTTTAGTGCTAGAAAGATTCATCTGGAAGCCATAGGTTGGCTAAACAAAACCGCAGTTAAAAAATAAAACAAATTACATCTTTACATTCTTTAAGTGATGAATCGGGCCTCCTTACAATTTCTTACAGTATTAATGTAAATAATGTAATGTTATAGATAATGATATGATGTCAATTTTTCTGCATTTTATAAACCTCAATATGTGGCTCTGTCCTGTCCTCATACAGGCTTTTATAAATCATTCTTTGTGTCCTCTCAAGTTAAGACTCTAATGAGGTGTTTTTCTTTGCCTTTGCTGTCTTACAGGAATAATAAGTCTAGGCCTATCTAGACCAGAGGCCTACAACATCCTCCGCTAAAACTAGAACGACTTCAGTGCCGGTGGATAACCCCCTCCGAAGCACACCTAGTGTATTAGACCTGACGGTGGATACAACAGCTTCAGTCGAGACAGCAAACCAAAGCAGAGCATTTCCATTGATTCTTTTTTATATTAAATCTTCAACAGGGACTATTTGTATTCCATTTTTTGGAAGGATACGTATAGCTTGACAATTATTCCCAAGAAGGTTTTTCAAAGTAACCTGTAAAATGGGTCCTGGAATGGAAGCGGTTGACATAGCTGTGGTAGTGTTGTACTTTGTCCTGGTGCTCGTCATCGGGTTTTTTGCCATGTGGAAAGCCAACCGCAGCACCGTGACGGGCTACTTCCTGGCTGGACGCTCCATGAACTGGATGGTGATAGGGGCATCACTCTACGTCAGTAATATTGGCAGTGAACATTTCATAGGCCTGGCTGGGTCAGGAGCAGCAAGTGGCTTTGCTGTCGGAGCGTGGGAATTCAATGCACTTCTGCTTTTGCAGCTCCTCGGCTGGGTTTTTGTCCCTGTGTACATCCACTCGGGAGTCTACACCATGCCTGAATACCTGTCGAAACGCTATGGTGGCAGCAGGCTGAAGGTTTACTTTGCTTTCTTGTCTGTGTTACTTTACATTTTTACCAAGCTGTCTGTGGACTTGTATGCTGGCGCTCTCTTCATTCAGGAGTCTCTGGGTTGGAACCTTTATCTATCTATTGTCCTGCTCATCAGTATGACTGCACTGCTCACTGTCACTGGTGGACTGGTGGCAGTGTTGTACACAGATGTCCTTCAGGCAGTGTTGATGATTGGTGGAGCCTTAACCTTAACCATCATCAGTCTTGTCAAAGTTGGTGGGCTAGAGGGTGTCAGAACTAAGTACATGCAGGCAGTTCCCAATGTTTCTGCCATATTAGCCACTGGAAACTTCTCCTATTCTCCCTCTTGCCGCATTGAACCGAAGCCAAACTCTCTACGAATCCTTCGTGGTCCGTTGGATGAAGACATCCCATGGCCAGGCTTCCTTCTTGGCCAAACCCCTGCATCTATTTGGTACTGGTGTGCTGACCAGGTAATCGTTCAGAGAGTACTAGCAGCAAAGAACATTGCTCATGCCAAAGGCTCAACACTCATGGCTGGATTACTCAAGATCCTGCCAATGTTTGTAATAGTCATCCCAGGAATGATCTCCCGCATCTTGTTTGCAGACGAGATAGCCTGCATCGGGCCCGAGCACTGCATGGCTGTGTGTGGTTCTCAGGCCGGCTGCTCAAACATCGCCTACCCGCGCCTGGTCATGGCCGTGATGCCTGTGGGACTCAGGGGTCTGATGATGGCTGTCATGATTGCTGCCCTGATGAGTGACCTTGACTCAATTTTCAATAGTGCAAGCACCATCTTCACCCTTGACATCTACCAAAGTATTCGGAGGGCGGCATCTCAGCGTGAGCTGCTGATTGTGGGACGCATGTTTGTTGTAGTCATGGTGGGAATCAGTATTGCCTGGGTCCCCGTCATCATTGAAATGCAAGGTGGACAAACATACCTCTACATTCAGGAAGTTGCTGGCTACCTGACCCCACCAATCGCTGCCCTCTTCCTGCTCGGTGTGTTCTGGAAACGGTGTAATGAGAAAGGGGCGTTTTGGGGAGGCATGACAGGTTTCACACTTGGTACCGTGCGACTCATCTTGGCTTTTATCTACCGCCAACCCCGCTGTGACCAACCAGACACCAGGCCTGCCTTCATTATTCATGTTCACTACATGTATGTGGCTGCTGGTCTGTTTTGGATTTCAGGGCTGGTGGCTGTGGTTGTCAGTCTCTGCACCTCCCCACCAGATGAGGAGCAGGTTCGTACCACTACAGTCTGGGGGCTCCGCAGGATCGAAATGGTTCCCATGAAGACCAGTGAGGAAATGCACAGGCTGACTGAGAAAAGCCACTGCAATGGTGATGGATGCCTGCACAAAGAACTGCCCCTAGACGTCAGAAACGACAGGTGTCTGGATGGGGCGGATGTCAAACTGCTGGTTCCATCCACTGACCATGACCCAGCAACCCCCAGTACAGAAACATCCCCTGCAACCACCCCTGCTGAACCATTTGGAAATGGAAAGCCGGAGATGATCAGAGTGGAGGAAGGCTCCCGTGGTAACCGTGAAACTAACCTGTGTTTGCGTTTACTGCACTGGTTTTGTGGATTTAAGGATGATCCAAAGAATGCTCAGCAAAAAATGGTCCAAGAAGACGCCAGCGTCATTGCAGAGATGCTGCATGAGCCCCTGAGGGTTAAAATACTCCTCAACACGGGTCTGGTTTTTGTGTGCTCTGTGGGCATCTTCATGTTTGTTTATTTCTCCCTGTAAACAAACCCTGCGCCAAACTAACAGGTACTGACTGGTGTTGGTGGGGCTTGTGATAAGTTGCAGGTCATACCGGGATTTGGGGTTATGAACCGCTGAATTCTCAAAGAATTGAGAAGCTTTGTCTGTAATATTTACAGTTGTCTGTTGTAGCTCTCTAACGGGGATCAAAGCTTCTTCTAATCATTTTTTTTGGAATGATAAAATCTCTCCACATACAAAACATGTACTACTTTTAAGACTATGAAGCTAATTTTGGCACTTGTGCGTGTTTTGTACAGCGATCATGCTGCTGATCCAGCACTCATTTAGATTGGTGGTTGTTCTCTATGTGAATTTAATATTTGCCTTATTTGACATATTCACTTGTCTTTTATTTTGTATTGTGAAGAACAAATTCTGTGATTTAAGCTTTTCTTTCACTCTGGTTGACAGTGACTGTTGTTTAGCTTAGTTGCCGGTGTCGCATACATGTATGTCACTACTCAAACTATTTTACATTATAAGCCACGGCTGTTTTGTTTTAAAGCTCATGTTGCTGAAGACTGATTGTTACTGCATTATATCAGTAGTAGTCTGTGATACAAGTCAAATGGAGCTGTAAAAAATATATAACATTATAACCAAGCCTCTCTTTTTATACTCGACACAATATGAAATTTATAGCACAGGATTTTTTATGGAATAGTTAGAAGCGTTGCCTTTCTGCTGGTGTTGCGTATGACCGTTACGTTTGATTTATTATTACTATAGTTTTGATTTGATTCTCCTGGACTTATTGTAATCCATCCTTAAAATGAATTTTTGGTGTTTAGAGTAAAATGGAAAGAAGCACAAGATCAATCTGAAGATCGTCAAGGGGTGGAGGTTAATATATTATGCTACTAAACCATCTAATTGTTCAATGTGTTGTTAAAGATAACCAAATTCCAGGAATATCTGGAGCTGTACTACTATTATAATGGTTTATATATTGTGTTTTCAAATATTGTGTTTTTTATATGCGTGTGTGTGTGTTTGTGTATTCTGTGTTACGATTCCACATACAGCTTTTCATGCACAATTACTGCATCGCAACAAAAAGCAACAAGTACCAATACTCAAGATTCCATATCAATTAATATTTTATGCATATCTCTTGTTATGTTTCACAATGTTGAAAAGTGTGTTCTGTTGCGTTATGATAACATAGTGTAGAATATAATTATGGGCTCATTGGGTCATCCCACGTACATACAATTCTTCTAGGGTAGTAACTACTGTGTATCTACTCTGTGTGGATGTACATTTACTTCATTGCAGTGCTAAGATTAAATATTGTTTTCTAGTGTGTATCTTTTTAAACCGTCTACCACACGTGTCTTAGCATTAGATGCTAAAGTGAAAAAGAAAAAAAACACAAATAATGAATTGCTTCCATTAACCTCCTCAACATTTTGTGCAGTGTTTACTACATTAAAAAAAAAAGTCAATCTGATGAATCAACCCTGTCATATATTAGCAGAGAATGCTAGAAATTATATTTTGGACTTCGCTGACTCAGCACAAGTCGCTGGCTTTCTTGATGGTGGTTATTGTCCCTGTAGGTGTACAGACACCAACGCACTGTAATAAAACAAAGAAATCATTCTGTGTTCAGGCTTTTATTTTGGAATTTAACAGCAGTAAAAATGTCAGTAAGATAATTTGACAGGCCAATCTTTATCAATGTCAGACACACAAGATGAACCCCATACGGAGGACTGATCAGTGATGATTGCTGTTTTGGAAAAAGCTTTAAAACTTTTTCTTTCTTTTTTTTTTGAGAGAGATGAAACATTGTTATTTTTACGGACTGAAAATAAAGATTTTGTGGAGACAAATGTGTTTTCATTTCCTCGTGTTGTTAATCAAACGTAATCAGGAGATTACAAAGTCCCGGCCACTCACAAGTCCCTTGACATGCTGGCAAGTGCTCAAACATTGCAGTTGAAGGTTTTGCTCAACCTCAACAGACATTTGAAATAAACTACATTTCCAGAGTGCCTTTTATTCCTTGCAAAGCCCATGTTTGAGTGTTTGACTTTGCATTAAATAAGACTGCAACCACAGAAACATTCTTTATGGATCATGTGAGTATCAGCTGATCCCAAATTGTGAGAAATCTTTTCTAAAGAAATAGCAAAGTGATTAGTTGTGGGCTCCGCTCTGCAACCTTTGTCATGTGAGATTTTGTAGACTCATTGTGGTGCAAAATATCCCAAACTGATTTTTATGACTTTTCTGTTATTGTTGACCAGGATTACATAAACCTCAGCAAGGCCTTATTAATCTGCTCAGAGGTAGAAGAGGATTGGGTGATTCAAGGCTCCAAGATTCAACCAACCATAAAGCCGGATCAGGGGTCTACAAATCTACCCTTTACCAGTGGAGCTGCATACATCCATTCATCCCTCTATCCATGATTAAAACGTGACCTTATGAGAAGCAAACACTACTTCCAAATGCAATGTGCACTTGTGAAGGCCGCCATGCAAAAGTAAGCAGTGTCACATGATGAGGCAATGTGCCGACTAAATTAAATAAGTAAATAAAATGAATCAGTTGCTGATAGACCAAATAGAAAATAGACACTGACAGGTGTTTAGCAGGCAAATAAGTAGTTACTATAACGGTCAATGGAAACAAAATGCTTCCATAATACCTACAGTTGATCTGACAAAGAGCACAGTTCCCTCATGTGATGGAGTCACCTGTGCTGGAAAATGTGATTAATGTTCGTCAATCTTTCTCAGCACATGAATAGAATCCGTCCATCCTTTTTGAATTCTCTATGCCACTTCTCATTCCACCTCTCCTACACATCCACAAACCTCCAGCACACTCCTACCCTCCCTCTTTCCCAAGAGGAGAGTGATGATATTGTCACTCTGGAAAAGTACTGGCATCCAGGCCAAGCTTTGTTCATTGTCCATATGGGACACTGATAACACAAACAATATTGTGAAACAAATGCTACCAATGGCTTCACAGCGTGTAACGACGATATCAGATTGAATGAATCAAGTCATACAAAATTTGTATAAAAAGATTCAAAGATGCTGTCATGTCATATGACTTCATGCATAATTATCAGTTCTGCTCTGCAGGCTTGAGATTAGGTTATGGACCCACTGGGCAGGACTTTCCCTATGAAACATGGTCATTTTAAAGTATTTAGACTTTACATACATACAATTGATGGTCTGTATTTTGTGTTTATAGTAATAGCAACACGAATAACAAGATCCTTCATTAGAGAAGACGATCTTCTATGATAGCACCCGGAGCACAGAGTCACAAGACTCTGCATGCAGATTCACTGCGGTGGCTGATGTGCAGCTACGCCATCAAACCCCCATGCATATACAAGAAAACAGCTTTTGAATAGCTGTCCACTATCCGTGAAAGGGTTAATCCCTCTAAGGAAGCACTTCCTGTCATGCTGTCTACCAAGCCCTTCTAATGGTAATTAATATGTTTATGATGCACCTTTCTAACTTAACGACAATCAAAGCGCTTAATAATGTTGACTCATTACAGTGTTGGCACATGGTTGCTACGCGAGGTGTCAAGCTGCTTAAACAATCACACACACACACACACGGATGAAACTTTGGGAGCAATTAGGGGTTCAGTGTCTGGCTCAAGGACACTTCGACACGGTCTCTGGAGGGGCCAGTGATGGAACTGCCGACCTGATTAGGAGATGACTCTTCCTACTTAGCCATGCCTCCCTTTACTAATCAATTGGGTCAGGATATAAAAGGTGTTTCGGACAAGGTGGTGCGCTGGTGTTGGGGTCATGAGTGTCAGTCTACAGACAGACAAACCAGCATCAAATGTCTGAGTGATACACCTCTTTCTGCATCATCATCCTGTTTTGTCCACTCACTTATTCATGTGCTTTACTTTCAGTTATGTATATCCTGCCTTGTTTTGCACGGATTGGTAGGTCAACAGAGGACAGGAAAACAACTTAGTCATGGTTGCACAAGCCTGAAGTGCAAACGAGAACGCTACAACCTCTTTAACTCTCATCTTAAGAGTGTGTTATTGGAGCAGCTCAGTAAGAAAGTATTTATTTACTTTCTTATCATGTATAAACTTGTCCTCTGGTTTATTTGAATAATCTAACCTACTTTCTTCTTAACATGTCTCGGCTCGTTTATCTTTACATAAACATCAACTGCAAAATAGAAAGTAGTGGTTTTACAGGGAGAAACATGCTTTAACTATCTTAGATCAGGGGTTTTTAGAATGATGTCCGGGGGACATATCCTGATCAAACATTACTCTGAGGTACCTCACAGCCAAGCTGGAGGGCCGAGGCAAAGCCATCCAGGGTTATTATATCATTAGACTGAGGTTTCATTTCTCCTGTCTCTCAGGAGGGATGCTGACTCTGACACGCTGTGACTCACTGCATAAAAATATGATGTTTCGTATGAATAAAATATATCCGCTTTGTCTTGTTTGCTGTCCAAACACAGCGAAGGCATATCAGGCTTTTCCGCCCGTAGCCAACGAGCTACTCAGCCATTTTGACACTTTTAAAAACATCTTTGTTATTCTCTGTTATCCGGGCGACACTGCAGTCAGGCATGTGGGGGATATGGTGTGACCTTACAAATATACGGGAAACACATTGTCAATGCATTCCTGTCATTCCCTGTACACGGCCCCGGCTAAACTACGGCGGCATGCCTGGGATTCTGGCATTAATCCATGTATTAGGGCTTCAATGGCATAAGGAAATATTTACCTCTTT
Source organism: Macroramphosus scolopax (assembly GCA_901007825.1). NCBI lineage: Eukaryota > Metazoa > Chordata > Actinopteri > Syngnathiformes > Centriscidae > Macroramphosus > Macroramphosus scolopax. Next base: position 30,463 of record CAAKHC010015637.1, on the reverse strand, counting down.
TAGTAATAACAGCAGGAAGAATGATAATCAGTGAGGCATACATGAGGCCTTTCCCTTTATTCCTTTGTCAGGCAACCAGAGACAACAACATGCCTAGTTAGGGCAACCAAACTGATTTATGAATCTGTTTACACTGTATTTAAAACAACAACAACCTTATCAGAAGTTCTTGAAATGTACGGAGAAAAAACACTTCTTATCACTCTTCTCCCTGTTCACTGGACAGCATGGGACGATGATCTTCCACAAAAATAGGACGAGTGTGACCCCTCAGGATTAAAACCGTATTATGTTTTCAGCTTTCTTGTTCTCTTAAGAAGCCTCATTATGAATGGAAAACTACAGCCGAACCATCGGCCCCCAACTTTCAGCAAATCGGCTGGGAGATATTAAGTTGACTCCCATCATGAGCATGTCACTTCATGAACGACTGCCAGCCAACTCAACACCTGATAAATTATTTCTAATGGTCGGGCCTGTTATTGCTTGCAATCAGTTGAACAAATAAAGTTCCACAGAAATGGTTTGTGTTTCTGCCTGCGGCACACGTCAAGCTTAACTCTATAGGTAACACAACAAGCTTTGTGTCTCCGTGTGTGACTTGTGCACGAGCGCTAAATGGTGTGAGCATGTTTGAATCTGCATTTCAGAGTTTATGTAACAACCTAGGGGTTCATGGTTCACCGGCTCGTTTGCATATGTCAGTCGTGCTTTTGGGTTTCTGTTTCTGTTCTCTCCCTGACCACTAATGTTAAGTCCAACCAGGCTTGCAATGATGTCACAACACCTCTGGTGATTTCACTCACAGCCACACTGTCCTCAGCTTGTTTACACCCATGTGGTGCATAACTTCACTTCTTTTTTGTCACACTCCAAAGTATTACATAACTGTTAGCAATGATATTTGCATATTTTCTCACAGTGCATACTTACACTCTTATAAAGTGTTGTGGTTCATTTGACAGATATTCTGCTACAAACAAATTGCATCATCTGCATTATCTACTATGAAGATCCAAGTGTTGGACAGCCAGCCAAAGCAATATAACCTTAACAGAATAATGCTTACTGGTAATATAGAAGAGAATATAGAAGTATTTATAACCTTTGCATTATTATTGAATAGATAGTTTTAACACCATCCAAGGGATTGTTTTCCAACCTGGCAACCCAAAGCTTCTTACCTCTGATTTATGAAAAACAAGTGAATGATAACTGAAACTTTTACAAAGGATGGCGTCTTAGAAAGCATGACATTGCTTTGAAAGTGGATTACTTTTACCCTCAATATGTAAAGGTGTTGATTCTAGACTTTTTGCTTTTTATTTTACATTTGCATCCTTTTACCAGAGTTCACTATAGCAGGGTAATCAATCTTTACCACAAAGCAAAAGCTCTGTCTGCCGTTCCTTGCTGGTCTCAGTAATTCTCTTTAAAAAGAATAAAAGCAGAACTGTTTAAACTGTTGTAATAACTGACATGCTGGGTCCCTGGTGCTCATTTCATCACAATGTTGTGACACTGTTTCATCACTCAAAGCCAATATTCCAGATGTTCAAAAAAAGAAGATATTTTATTCAAATGTGCAGATATTAAAAACTTACTGGAAATTGAGAGGGACAGAGGTTCAGTTCAGGATATCGTAACAATGTGGAGCTCAAGGATCAAGTTGATTTTTTTTCAATGCAAGGTACTGAGACACTGCAAGACACTGAGATACTTATAACACTTCCAAAACATATTGCACATACATGTAATCACATTGAAGTCTATTGTTACTCCTTTTCCTTTAGACTGTGTAATGTTTGTGTATGCATGTGCATGTTCCTCATGTTTACAGTCCATTTCCTCTTGTTTCTCAGAGCAGAGAGTCGACATCGGGCCCATTCGCTTGCACAGCATAGCAGAGCATAATGATCTGGGAATGATCAGACGTGGTGGGAGTCATCCTCTCCCGCAGTGTGGCCCTGAAGGGAGGAACAAAGCCCTTTCAAAAGCGAGATCCAGTTTCAAGCATTCTTGTCAGCAAACGGATACCATGCTGAAGTGTCCTTGAGCAAGACAATGTATCTTTAATGACTCCGGGATGTTATTGTGTTGCTGACACTGATACCTCACATTGCCTTTATAGATAACAGAAAGACAGACAATGTTTAATTGATATAAAATGAATTATTCACACATACATATGAGAGAATGCATGAGAATATGGCTCTCAAACATGTTGCATAGGGCTCCAGTCTGATAATAAACATTTCCTTGTGCTGTGCTCCCCCTTGTGGGTGGATCGTGAATTACAGGTCAATAAATAGACCAGCCATCCACTCAGAATTCAAATGGAATCCATCAATCCATTTGCTACACCACTTATCCTGACCTGCGAGGTCCAGTTGGGCAAGAGGTGGTGTAGACCTTGGTCAATCACAGGGCTTCAACCAGCACTGCCTCACAGTGTTTCTGTTCTCTGCCCTGTATTGTTGCTTCCTATTTGTTTAATATCTATCCTTATAAAGCACTGAACTTGCTGCCAAGAAACTTGCTATGTAAATACAGATTATTATTTGACAGTGTGGTGGTACACAGCCATGTTTCCATCACTTCAAAGGACATTTGAATAAGTTACATTCATTTCTTGGAATTACACACACGCACACGCATGCACGCACGCACGCACGCACACACTGATCCCAACCACCAACACATCAAGGAGGACTGTACGGCTCAGATACAGCGAAGCGGTGTCATCAATATCTCTGCAGTTAGATAATGCATCCGAAACGTTTAAACATTATCGTCAATCACAGAAGCAGCAGCAAAATACCGAGAACAGGTCTCACATTCCAATAATATCTTCTCTTTTTAGTGAATGTTGCTCACCAAATGTGTGATTTGAATAATAAAATATCAACATCAACCATCATGTTCCAAATGTGCAGTAATATTGGTTTTAAATTGAATGTTACAGAAGTTACATTGTTGCAGTTACACGGCGCTACCTACAGAGGGCAGTAGAGGCTCCTCCAAAGCTGCAGGAAAACTGCTGAAGACCACAGTGGAGATAAACATTTAAGGGAGAGACAATAACGAAGGTACAGGTCCTGCTGTGTTAAAACAGGGAGTACTGTGAGCTAATATGTAGAAGCAAGCTGTAAATGAATTTACTATTCATATCATGTTTAGCACCTGACGAAGAATTTGAGAAGCAAATTCAAAACAGGCAAATAATAACAGTAACAAAAGTTGTTTTATGAACATTAATTCAGCCCAGACGTACTCCTAAAATGAAACACATCTGCAGAACAACCACGCGTATCGTTCGAGTTGCCCTTTGCACACCTGTTCACCGATGGTCTTACGAGCTGTTACCTAAAATACACCACCATTTTCTACTCCAGCATTTAACCACATATGCAACAACTTTGTTTTTGGTCCTCGCAGACTTAAACTTCTCAAAATAACCAAACACCCAAATCTCTGGGGCTCATCTCTCCTCCCCCGTACAGTGATCAAGAACTGTAACTCTCTGTTAAACCCTTGCTATCTCTTTCTCACTGCAGTTTTATTTTTAGCATTCAAACAACTGGTCTCCTAAAAATGGGCCTGTCTTGCACGGGTGGAGGTGGGGTGATGCTATGTATGGTATCCACCCCTACAGTCCCTCACAGGCCTGACAGGACTTCTTGTTCTCCTTTGTGGAGGCGCCAAGGAGTAACACAGTGCAGGAAAAGGTTTCTGGCACCTGAGGATGCACATAGAAGTTGGATATATCTCTGGGCAGTTTCGGAGGCCTGATAACTGCCACTGACACCTCGGAAGTTTCTGCAGCCTTTCCTGCACCCTTTAAACTGCACTCTCTCACCGGGCTTGGGTGACCTTTCCGATTGAAGATATTGTGAATTGAAAACGTGACTTTCGGGGGCTGAGAGGAAGCTCTGGACCATGCTCTCCCTGTGGTTGTTCCTGCTCCCTTGCCTTAGCCTGGTGCCTCTGGCCCCGGCTGAGAAGGGCCTTGAGTTCCCACAGTATGATGGGAAAGACCGTGTTCTTGACATCAATGACAAGAACTTCAAGAAAGCCTTGAAGAAGCACAGCATGCTTTGCCTTTTCTACCACGGGCCCATACCGGACAGCAAGGAACTGCAAAAACAACACCAGATGATTGAGCTGGTGCTGGAGGTAGGGGAATAAAACATTAAATTGGCTGGAGGTCCAGATTAAATAAGCCAAGCAGAAGGGTGAAATTAGAAATGCAAAGCGGAAAATGATGTCATTGGAGGAGATGGAGAAAAGAAAGATAAGGAAAGAAAAGTTTGGCTTTTCTCAATGAGAGAGAGAGGTTCAATTTAGTAGATGATTTTAATTAATATAACAGCAGAGTTTTAATGTTCAGACAGACAAATGTGACCTAATAAACTCCAGATATCTCCATTTAAAATTAGTATGTCAGAGCTTCCTCAAGGTCAGTGTGTGTACTCTTCAAGCTCACAGGCTTGTTAGAGAGAAAGTTAGGTTGCTCAGTTTAATTCAATGCATGCTTCTATCCCTTTTAATTTTAATTATCCTGGTCGCTCTTCTCTGCTTGAATACACCAGTTTGAGCAGTTCGCAGACAGTTTGGTATTTTCCCGACCTTGAAACCTGCTTAGCCCGTCTGTGTGGCATTCAGAGCGTTACATGTGCAGGTAGAAGGTGAGGTTCAAACAGGGGGGAGGTCCATAATGACTTTCTAGGCAATTTCTTATGATGCTGCGCTGAGAATAAGACACACGTCTTCATGTCAGTCAACTGCCGAGTGATTTAATCAAACAGGGCAAAAAAAATGCATATTGGACATACTTAACAGAAGTATGTGGTCAATGCAGGAATGTCAAGCCACAGCTGCTGTTATACAGCATGAAAAGTTCCTCCTTAAGTTAATTAAAATCCCTGCAGCCTTTTGACGCTCCAGTCTGAGAAGTCATGTGCTTTTGCCGGCAGCCGTTCAAGATTTGAAATTCAATAAATCACGTGCAAATGATCCCAGGGAAAAAAAGAGGAAATTAAATTGTATTTTGAAATGGTGCAAAGTTTTGTTTTTGATATTCGTTATTAAATGAAGTGACCTTTCAAGAGGAGAGATGCAGTAGATGCTTATTGCATCAATCTGATGCGATTTCTGGATGTGATGCATCAGAAAATGATGATAACTGTCGATTTCATTTATGTTATTATTTCAGTCAAGCATCAATTAACTTAGTCCACAAGGCTTCTGATGTTAACGTGAATTTGATTACTATTACTCTCAACAGTGTTAAAAAGGAGAGAATCAATAAACATATCTGGACACAAAGTTCACTGGCATTTGATGCAAACGTGGGCAGAGCGCCCCCTTCTGGATGTCTGCAGAAAGGTCTAATGAAACACAGCCCACATTCAGAAGTTTTTAAAGGACCAGTGTGTAGGATTTAAGGGCATTTGCTATTCACAATTTTGTTTTCATTCATGACAAATCACCTGAAACTAAGAATTGACTTCAGTTTACACAACCAAAATGAATACAATGTCTTAATGTATGATCACGGTTGCTACTAACACCCGAAGGCCACTGTAGGTGAGTTGAGGGGTACACAGCTGGTTGCAATCTGCAATCTCACCACTAGATGCCATTCAATCTTACACACTGGTCCTTTAATCACGTGCTGTTTTACTATTTGTGTATTTTGCACAACTGGCTTCTCCTCCATGATGAAATCGTCAAACCATAAACAACATTGCATGAATGCATTTTGTATTCAAGCTTAAATACTTATCACTGAAGCATAAATATCTTTAGGAAACACTGTGTGCTATGCTGCATCTCCTGTTACACACGGCTGGGTTTGTTTGATCTGTTCAGTCTGAGCCAAGTCACAGAGTCCTGATATTAGTTTCACTTAATATGCACTGTAGAGGTGGGACGTTTTACTACAGAGTGCTGTAAACCCATACAAGATTAACTTGTAAAGACTTATCACAGTCTACTTTACACAACTGAACAAGGGAGATATTTATCATCTGTCCCACATTCAATTGGTTCAGTCAGTCACCTACTTTCTCGGGTCTTTTCATTTCCTGTCTATTACTTCCTTTTCCTCCACTAAAGAAAGCAGATTAGCAGCTTGATGTGAGACATCGTAAAGTACCGTGTAGTAGCAGGATCATTTGACGTGCAAGAGTCCAAACCAGAGAACAATAACCAGACTAATACTGCTACTTTGGCTATTTTTAGAACAAGCCAGTCTGGGTCATTATATAACTGTGTCTCTGTGTCCTCCAGGGCCTTATTGCCAAGTTTGGGATTCATTTTCCCTCCAGACCTTACCTGACATCGCAGTCAAGCTCTTATTCATTTGTTCCACAAAGCAGTAGCTCAACTGAACTGGGACAACTGTTTCCAAGGCTCAGAACACATAATGAATGTTGTTCCTTTTGTCTCTTTCAAAATGAAATTCTCTCATTTAATCTTCCTTTTCGGTGCAGCTTGTAGCTCAGGTCATGGAAGAGAAAGACATCGGCTTCGGCATGGTCGATTCCCACAAAGATGCCAAGGTGTCGAAGAAGCTTGGTAAGGCCATAACATGTGACATTCAGCCCAGCAATGACCAACATGTAATCAGATTCAATTTCCATTCAACGCAGGACTGGAGGAGGAAGGCAGCGTGTACGTTTTCAAAGCCGATCATGTGATCGAGTTTGACGGCTGGCTCTCTGCTAACACCCTGGCGGAGTTCTTGTTGGATGTAAGTAGAAAGTAAACTGGCTGCTTTGAGTAATCAACAAGTTCTACTCTCTTCTGACGGTCTGTCCGTCTGTCACCAGCTGTTGGAGGAGCCGGTGGAGGTGATAGGAAACGCCCTGGAGTTGAAAGCATTTGATCGAATGGAGGAAGACATCCGTGTCATTGGTTACTTCAAGAACAAGGAATCGGAGCGTGAGTGTTGGAGTTTTCTCAGTAGCTTGTTAGTGTGTGTTTCCTGTGTTTATGATAGAAGGGCCTGTGATAGACCCTCCGGGGCTCTTGTCCTTCATGAGTGTACTTAACCCCCTCATCTCCACGGATTTACATATCCATTTATATCACTGCGGCGCACACAGCTGCCACAGCCTTGTCCCCGCTCACATGCTGGGGAGGAACTGAGTCTAATGTAGTGGAGGTGAAGGTTCATCTGTTTCCGCTCCAAGTCCAAATGTCATGTCCGAAAACTGCCAGAGAAAGCATGCACATACGTGTGATGATGAAGGCCTCGATGATAATCTGCCTCTCCCTTTTCCTCAGACTACGATGCTTTTAAAGAAGCTGCAGAGCAGTTTCAACCCTACATTAAGTTCTTTGCCACGTTTGAGAAATCTGTGAGTATTAAAACAAATAAAACAATGAGTAAACACACACATTCTTCTTCAGTCATCTGTCTTTTTCCGCTGTAGGTGGCCAAGGAGCTGACTCTGAAGTTAAATGAGGTGGATTTCTACGAGCCCTTCATGGAGGAGCCCCTCACCATTCCAGGCAAGCCGCTGTCCGAGGAGGATCTGGTTGAATTCATAACTGAACACAGACGGTAAACACATTTTGAGCAGCAAACTGCTTCGTCTGGATGTCTACAGTTCTTACCATGTCCTGCAATCACAATATCTTTTCTGTGTCATCAGACCAACGCTGAGAAAGCTTCGCGCTGAAGACATGTTTGAGACCTGGGTGAGTGATTCATCACCCGGATGCAGACGCAAAGCAGGAATTTGAAATTTCATGTTCACATTTCTCTTTCTCTTGCAGGAGGACGACATCGAGGGCATCCACATCGTGGCATTTGCAGAGGAGGAGGACCCAGGTGAGAAGATGTTGTTAATAAATCCCAAAGTGCGAAACTACAGAAGTTTTCCGTTCTGACTTTATTGATGTGATATTGTTTTTCTACCTTCCAGACGGCTTTGAGTTCTTGGAGATCCTGAAGGAGGTGGCCCGAGACAACACTCACCTACCGGACCTCAGCATCGTCTGGATTGACCCCGATGACTTCCCTCTGGTGAGCCATGACACGGCTATATGTGAACAGACTTCTGGACAAATATTCAGCTAATGCAATGTTGTTGTCACTGACCCCCTTTAGCTGATCCCCTACTGGGAGAAGACGTTCAAGGTGGACCTGTTCAGACCACAGATCGGAGTTGTCAATGTTACAGATGTGAGTCCATGAAAACCTGACAGCCTGTCTCACCTGTGACCTGCTGGGATTCTTGTAACATTATTTTACGTGTGTGTGTGTGTGTGTGTGTGTGTGTGTACCTGTGTTTGTGTGTGAGTAGGCTGACAGCATTTGGATGGAGATGGAAGATGAGGAGGATCTGCCCACCGCTCAGGAGCTGGAGGATTGGATTGAGGATGTGCTCTCTGGAAAAGTCAACACCGAGGAGGACGATGATGATGATGATGATGATGATGATGACGACGATGATGATGACGACGATGATGATGACGACGATGATGATGACGACGATGATGACGACGATGATGAGAAGGAAGATTCTAATAAGGACGACGATGATGACAATGACGACGATGAAGAAGATGATGATGATGACGATGATTAGTTCAGTCAGTCTTTACTTCTCAGACTTGAACACGGACAAACAACTGTAACTTCTCAAAACAACATAATTCCAAATCTGTACTGCGTCCAAGCTGATAAAACAGAAAATCTGATTATTATCAATCTGTAAATTATTGAAAGAAAACAGTTAATCTGACATGACTTCCATTTACAGATCTATAGATGTCTTGTGATAATAAAATACGGTTTAAGTCAATAATCATTGTCATTAAAGGAATTCTTCTGTGGATCCAGTAGAACGTGAAGACTCAAACCTCAAGATGAACTCCAGGAGCAAGTAAACAGACGATTGAATACCTGAAGCAGCACACAGAAACATTTCTTTACCCTCATCGTCAATAAATCAAATTGGGTGGTTAATGTGTTTCTGTTCCCTCCTTCCCGAGCGTGGGGGGAACTCTGCAGAGCCTCCAGGCTGAATCACCTGTCAGCAGGAAACTTCAGCTTCAGCATCATTCGCTCACCTAAATTTCAATCCTTGTTATCCACCATATTATAATTATTTTGAATATTAGTTAGCACTTCCACATTCATCTCAAATGCAGCTAAGCTACTTTATGATGGTGAAACTACTTCAACCAAAACACCAGACTGGACTTCAGCAACTAAAAAGATCATTCCCTGTATGAACAGACGTGAAATAAAATACAACGATGGAATGCCTTGAAAAGATCAGTAAAAATGTTTATTTTCTTCTTCTTTTTTTTTTTTTTTTTTACAAATGTGACTTTGACACAGCTGCTGTGAATTTTATGTTCTGTTGTAGTACAAAAGACTTCATGTGTCTTCATCACGTTCCCTTTTTTCTCTGTTTTCCCATCTCGCTCTGTCACACGCACGCACACACACACACACACACACACACACACACACACACACACACACACACACACACACACGCGCATCACGCACGCACACACACACACACACGCACACACACACACATGCACACACACAAATGTTTAAAAACTGCACATGTATGCTGAGCACGTCCTAATGCTGAGCTGAGGCACACGTGTAGTTAAGAACACAAAGTATTTTTCCACCATTAAAATCCTAAACTACACCGTCAGTGACAAGAGTAACACTCGTGTAAATATAGATTTACAGTATAATAGTCATAGGAATACAGAGGAGTTAAAATTACATACATATATTCATAAATTACGCTTGGTTGATGCTCCAGAACAGTGTTGCTATTCTTGTAGTCGCAGATAGGTGGCAGTGATGTGACATTGGTTGTCCAAAGACAAAATACTGACAGCAGAAATATTAACTGGCTTGAGCCAATCTACACTACATAATTAATTTCCCAGCACTTGCTCGTGGAACCACTTGTCAGCAGGAGTTAAATAGCTATTAATTTTGAAGATTTAATTTCAGAGAGAAATTCAAATCATTTGAAATTGCTCCTGATCTGGTTTTTAAATATTCATATACGATACGCGTCATCTTATGCTGCTGTAATCATAAACGCCAGTGGAAACCCTTTATGATGAATTTAATTTTAAATCAAAAGGCAGATGTCCAGAAATGAAACATCAACATCACAACGGTGGGATATAAAAAGGTCAACCACGTGAACCTCACATCCCTAATGTTGAGCCATTCCGGTGTTCACGTCACACACTTATCGTCTATCTGTACAAACCCAAATATAACAAATAGTAGGATATAGATAGAAAGCTGTAGGGTGTTTCCAGTGATTTGTCCGACATGTACAAACACCTATTTACAGTCCAGTTGTTCCACAAGTACAGTGCAGACAGACAAGGTACAAAAAAATCTTTGACAAGGTTAAAAAAATTATTTCAAGCGATGCAGAATTTTGATATAAAAAAGTCTGGCGGGATAAAGAATGTTCACGTATAAATACTGTACATACATCTATAATACATGACAGTTAAATCATCATTGCTAAGACCGAAAAAAAGAGCAGTTTTGGTGAAATGCGTTTATATCACTTTTCTTTTGGGAAATGTCTAACGCTTAAAGAAGGAGGAGACAGATTGAGGTATGCCCCAGTTGTACACTACAAACAACACACACTTGTGCATCATAAATCACACACTCCCCCCTAAAGAATGAACTCTCCCATGCAGGCACACACTGGCACATGCGAGTAAAAGAATTTGTGAGGGTGTTTTGTAGTGCATAGAGGAATACCTGAACTGTGTCTGCCAAGATTGGGACAGAGAAATCCAAGTATGTTACCTCCCTTTTTCTGTCTTTTTTTTTAATGTTTCCCAGGAGAAACACAAGGAAACACAAACATCATTTAAGCAAAGGACATAAACATAAGTACAAAAAACAGTACAAAATGTTTTAGAAATTCCATCGACTAATTGTAAAAGTCATGTGAAGTCCAGAGGAGCATACTGGGTCTGTTAAACTGAGGTTTCTGATTGCAGCAGCAGTATAAATTTGTGAGATTTGGGGTCGATGTACTCCTCGGTCAGTCGGATGTAAGGGATGCTCTTGATCGTGACGGCCAAGCTAAAGTCAAGGCACCTCAGCAGGAACTCGGTCCCTTCTTTTATGCCGCTAGTCACAGATGCGTCGCTCACCAAAGTCCACTGGTCGGCCATCCAGCGCTCAGAGCCGTACTGTAGGGTCGGACCGGGGGCCAGGTAGGCCTCGAGGAAGGCCTGGACACACATACGAACAAACTCTGATTATACCATACTCCTGAGCAAAAACATCCTTTTATTAGTACAACGTTAAAAAGTAAAGGTGCAATTTATAAGTAATGTGACAAAGCTAGCTAGCTAGCCTTTGTGACAAAGCTAGTTAGTTAGCTTTACAACCCAATAGGGAGGGCACCCGTATTGTCAGAAACAAGGAAATGCTAACCTCATTAGCACGAGCTGGAGGGTGAAACTCTCAATTTACCAGTCGGTTTACATTCCAATGCTCACCTAGGGTCATGAGCTTTGGGTGTTTATTCAAAGAATGATATCCCTGATACAAGCAGCTGACTGAGTTTCTTCCTCACGACCATGAGCGTGAGAAGTAAGCGTGCTAGCGAGAATACCAAAACCCCTGGAGGCTGGCATCTGAAGCCAGCGCATCTTATAAGGTGTCAGTGGGTGAGGTTTACTCATCACTGTATCCTCTGGCTACTGCTCACACTTACCACCACTACAATGTCTTTCTGATCCCAAATCAGCACTCACTTTGTGACAGGTCTGTCTGATATCAAGGCCAAGTAAGATGCAAGATACAATCAATGGGAATTCATATTTAAGAGTTTTAACTCTGAATTGTTAAAACAATAAAGGCAATTTTTTTTTTTCAAATTAAAATAGAATTCTAAAAGCTCACCTTAGGGCTCATGTTATTGACGAGACAGAAGGCCAGGTGCTTCTGGATGCTCTCCATGCTGTGGCAGTGCTGCCTCCTGGTGGTGCGGAGGTACTTCTGCAGGGAACGAGCCATCGAGGGGAAAATGGCCAAAGCTGCTTCCCGAACATCCATAATGTCAGAGGGGGTGGCACGCTCATCGTCTTTCTTCATGCGCCGCACATGTGTGAAGGCCTCCTCCACAGCCACCACCAGCCTGACAAAGGGCACACGTCAGTTAACTCACTGAATCCATTCTGATTAGTGGGCAGCACACTATTATACGGTGGTAAGTGGAACTGGTGTAATAGTGTGCTCATTCTATCCTGACTGTCTGCACACGTGTGCAGCTTGAATGCGTTCATTTGGTTCATGTCACTCACCTGGCCCTGCGTTTGCGGACTCTTCTCTCATAGTCAGCCTCTTCATAGTACAGCTCATTATGGGCACTGTCTTTACGTTTGGTGGCAGCTGCAACCATCGCCCGTGACTGATTTCCATTACCAGGCTGCGCACCTCCTGCGTTCCCCGGGGCTGCACCAAAAGGAGAGGACAGAGGCAAATTGATAATGTCATCCTGAGCTGGAGGAAAGGAGGCCCTGACCCCAGCAGACTCTGATTAATGGGCCGTATCTCAATCTGAATCACGGAAAGAAAAAGCTGTATTGTGTCTGATACTGGAGGTGTACAAACAGACTTTCTTGCCAGTATCACATCCAAATATATAAATCCATATTATATTCTTCCCACCTTTTCCAAGTTGAAGAGTCTCTGATGCTGTATGTTAATCTTTGTTTCTTATCTGGGGCATCCTGATTATGTGTCTCAGTCATACAGAGTGTTAATTATAGCGCTGAGAAAAGAAGTAATTTCCACTTGAAGCGTCTTTATTTCTCTTCCGACAGATAGAAACCATTTTTTTTTTTACTGTGGAATGGATTAAACATACACTGCTTTGCACTTCAAAGGCCATAGTGATATTGTGATCTGTGAATCTCCTGGTTTGTGTGACAAACACATAAAGCTAATGGAGCTTGGCAACACTATATTAGAGCTGGTGGTGGATCATTATGGTGGGGGAGTAATATCTGGTCCATATTTATGAAGATCGGCACTGTTTGGGGGAGGTAATAGGGAGTAAACCCTGCAGGTCAGGTGGAAATATAAATCATTAAAAGTCTGATCTGCATATGTATGTTTGCATACATGTGTGAGATAAAAACCCAATTTAATGCATATTTTGGAATGAATATCATCAGAAAAGGAGCCCTGTGACTGTCATTGGACGTAAATAAAGGTAAACCTGATCCCCTTTAACTCTCTGGCCGTCGTATTCAAGCTATGGGAATGATGAAATGTGGATAAGTGAGGGGGAGGGGGGGGGGATGAAACATAAAAGGGTGAAAATAAAGAAAGCGAGCTGAGCTGGGGAGCAGGAGAGATGTCGGAGTATGTGAGGAATGAGTGTTACTCTGATGAATTATTTAAGGCTTGAAATTCCACGGCCCCCTAGAGGCCTTTCCGCTGCACTTTGATAGGGAAGGGGGGGTGGGGTGGAAGGTAGGGGGTGTGAGGACACCGCACTGTATAGACTACATTCCAGCCATAGATCATCAAAAGCAGAGTGTTGTGCAGCGGGTGAGCAATAGGATAGTATGAAAGAGAACAATTTGTGGCATGACAGGCTGGTGTGTGTGTTTGTGAAGGACGTGCAGGGAAGCAACACATCAAGGGCATTGTAGAGCCGGCGATGTGCGTTGACGTGTGTGCGAATAGAAGTGCATGCTGCAGATGCAGTACATACATTATGTCAGGGACGAAGGCTTTCACAGTGCCGTGAATATCCAGTGAACTCAACCGTGACATTAGCGGCTTCCTGTGATAGAGTGCTGTGCGGTGATGGCGAGGACTTTTAGCCGTACTTACTGTTCAAAAGGTACGTTCTCAGCCTGTTTCTAAAAGCTGCTTAAGGAAATGGGGGGAAAAAAAGCATCACCGCAAGGAAGAAAGAAGAAAGACCTGCTACAGCAGGGAAACAGGGGCAGAAGTGGTGTTAATGGGAGGAAAATACTGGGAGATACGGGGGTAACAAACCGTCTACGTTGTAGACCTTTAACCCAGCCAGGTGTTTGGCGGCCCGGTGCTTGGAGGCCGAGAGAAGGGCCGGGTTATGGAGGGGGAAATCTCGGTAGTAGTACTCCAAAATGGACAGAGCAGCTTTCTGAATGCTGTGTGAGATGAGAAGAGAGAGAGACAATAGGATTACCATTCACATTCATGGGTGATAATCTCCGTTCAGGCCTTTACCTTCCTGTAAACCATCTCCAAATGACTTCAAACCACAAGCTAGTCTCTTGTACCCTATCTAATTATCATCGTTGTCTCTTGCTCCTGCTGTAATTACACACTTGATCAGAGCAGAAACAATGGAGGACAGCCAATGGATGAGTTCCTGTGTCCGGCACATTCTCCTCCCTCCTCCTCAACTCCCAGAATATCCTGCCTCAAGCAAACTAGGCGAGGAGTCTCAATTAGTGCCTTTGTCCCTGTGCACATACATCCTTTAAAATTGAGTGTGATTGGACTTTTAGATAAAGTATCCCCTACAATCAGGTGTTTGCAGATAGGATGGAATTACAGTGAGTGCACATTCATACTTGAGCTGTCCGATGTTGTATTGGCGCGTCTCTCCGTCGGTGGAGCGGATGACACACACGCTGTAGCAGGGTTGGAGGTGGCGGAGCTCCAGCAGCACCACCGCCAGATAGTGGACAAACAGCTGCGAGTCCACGAGGGACACGGCAAACTGGACGACACCATGGTAGTCCTCATCCTGCGTGAACCAATCACAGGTTGGATAAACAACATTCACTGCCGTTGGATGAAAGTGTTTTATTTCTGAAACGAACCTGTGCATCGAGGATACGGACTCCGTAGAAGAGCCAGTAAGACATGGTGAGCAGGAGCGTGAGTGTGGTGAGGAAGGCACGGCAGACACACACTCTTGGCAGGCTGGCACGGGCGGGCCGGAGAAACAGGGCCCAAATGGCCAGCAGGAGGATGAGGAGCTTAAAGGATATGGAGAGGAAGAGGCCCTCACATGCTGCACCACAAGCCTGCAGTCTGTCTGGCCACATTATGGCCGGCAGAAGCAGGAAAACCACGGGAGTGGCCAGGACCAGCAGCCCCACACACAGGCCCACGGCCAGGGGAAGGTAGCGCCGGAAGCTTCGGGTTCGGTCTTGTAGTTCCTTCCCCAAGCCGACCACTTCCTCCTGGGAAATACTGAGCTCGGAGGTGCCGGTCACTGCGGTGGTGGTTTCCCCCCAGTTATCATCCTGAAGGGGATTGAAGAGCAGGTGTGTTACAAGGTGACGTTAGCTTTACACACAAACATCTGACTTTAATAACCAGGTCATAGGAGTTAAATTTAAAAAATATTGAGGCTCGCACTACAATGAAAATGATGTGTACATGTGTACGAGGAGTAAAAATATGGAATAAACTGCCAGAAATTATTCAAAGTAGTAAAAACACAAATCAATTTAAAAAACGTATGAAAATTAGCT
>CAAKHC010015636.1:0-18277 GCA_901007825.1 Macroramphosus scolopax | reverse complement strand
TAGATTCTTCCTGTCAATTAAACATCCAACAAAATAAGAAACATTTACTATAATAGACGTTTTCAAAGAGCTAATCTTGCTGCCCAACATTTATAAACATGTCTTACTGTATACAGTCTATGGGCTCATCACATGTAAACACAAGTACAGTCAGTTTGCCTTCAAAGTAAAGCAGTGGCAGTACATCTACTGCTACCACAATCCATCACTCATATCACGTTCATAATGCTGATGATGATTTGCACACGTCTCACTGTTGATCCAACATACAGGAGTTGAAGGTGACGCACCAACAGATGCATCACTTTAATTAATGTGACATTAAATAACATTATGAACAGTGTTGGTGCATCGTTCAGTGATTTGAAGGAATAACATCCACTCATCTGTGCTCTTTGGGCTTTGAAAAAAAAAAAAAAAAAAAAGCAAACAGGAAAAACAGCGTCTCCACACCCTCTTGACAGGTGGCGTCAGTGCGCCGCTCCGCCGGTGGAGCAGACGACCGACGCAGCGCTGCTCGGAGCATGTAGCCTCCGACCACAGCAGACTGCGCAGCTCAACTTTTTTCCCCATCTTCTTCGCGAGGATCATTAACAAACCTTTGGAGCTGCTCACCGACACTCAACTCGCTGGGAGCTAAATGACAAGTGGACACGGAGGCAGCCAGCGACACAGCGGACACGATGGAGAGCAATAAGGGATTACTGCGCTGTAAGATCGTGGTGGTCGGGGACACGCAGTGTGGCAAAACGGCTCTCCTCCACGTCTTTGCCAAAGACTCGTACCCAGAGGTAAGATAGTATTTAATAAAGGTGGACACATGACAAACCAAACAATCATCATCTCCAGCTTTTACCGTCAAACTTCCAAACCCGCGTTTGTCATCTGAAGCAAAATTGAACCAGAATCACGCCAAAGGTGATTTCTTTTGTTTTTTTCTTAATCATAGAATTTAGTTGGATCTATAATAGAATAATGAGAACTTTGTAGTTTTCAGGTTCGTGTCGGTGCTTCGTGTTCCTGCCATGAAATCTGCTGAGTCTCGTGCGCTTTTGCGCATGGCGCGCGTCCTCCGCGTTTACGGTGTACTGGAGCAGTCGTGTGTGTTTGTGTGTGTGTGTGATTACACTTGCAAATTAATAATGTCCAAGTAGATAAAAAGTAATGTGTTACAATAAAACAATCCTGCAACAAATCCTCCCTTGGTGATGATCAGAACGCCAAGTCATGATTCCATCTGTTTGGGAGAGGTGGTGATTTATTTTCTAACCATTTTGGAGGCTGTAATTTGTGGTGCTGTTGAATTGGGTTTTTAATAATGAAAGGTGTCACTAAGATATTGTCCATAGCATGTATGGGAACAGAATATTACCTCCAAGTTTATTCCAGTACAGTTCAAAAGGAAATGACAGCAAAACGGAGGATTTATTGCAGTGCCGGACTTGTTACATTTAAATACAAACATAATAACACATGAATGTTACCAACCTCACACAGCAGCAACACTGTCTAATGAGCCCTGAAGCACTTGAGATGATCACTTGAAAATTGTGAACTGACAAGCTCAAGGACGTCTTTTCTTTCGTTACATTTCCTGTGTTTTTAGCAGGAAAACATGTAGAATATATCAGCGACCACGAGGTCTGATTGTATCCTCACGTCTCGTTTCAGAACTACGTTCCCACGGTGTTTGAGAACTACACGGCCAGCTTCGAGATCGACAAACAGCGGATCGAGCTCAACATGTGGGACACGTCAGGTAAGACCTCCAGCTCTGTGTGGCCGGATTATCGTGCCAACGTGATGACAGAGGTGTGCGGCATCAACCCATAAAGAAGTTAACAGCCGACTCCTCGGTGCGTTCAACAGCAGCCGGGCTGTGGGCCAGAAACACTCGCAAACCACAGCTCCTCGTG
The DNA here is from genome assembly GCA_901007825.1 of Macroramphosus scolopax. NCBI lineage: Eukaryota > Metazoa > Chordata > Actinopteri > Syngnathiformes > Centriscidae > Macroramphosus > Macroramphosus scolopax. Next base: position 16,361 of record CAAKHC010015636.1, on the reverse strand, counting down.
TCACGATCATCTGTAGGGAGACGTTTGTCGACTTATTCTCACATCTAATTTGATTCTTGTTGTGGATGATTTCGCAGCAGCGGCAGAAATAGTCGGTGTTGATCTCCCGCTTACACAACTCCACTTCTCTCTTTACCTTTAGAGTTTTTATGGCACTTAGATTCCAACAGCTGCTCCAAAGCTGCAGCAGCTCTGTGAGAGGACTCTTCATCCTCTTCATCCAACACTCCTCTGCTGCCGGATGCATCCAGTGAAGGATTGAACTGCTCCATGAAACCGTGTCATTCTGAGTTGTTGCTTGTCCAGTTCTTGAACTGCTGTAGCTTCAGGCAGCTGTTTGTATCTCTAAAGCGAAGCTGTTGGGTCAACATGGGGGGACGACTGCGACTGCGACTGCTTTTCTTGTTTAACAATCGACTTCAACGATAGTTCAGCTCATCAACTTCCAGGTTTTATCATGTTCTAGACTGTAATCAAACAGATGTTTGTTCTCCAGGTGTCAGCAAACCTTCTCCCTTCTAGAAACTTTCTCCCTTTCACTGACACAACAAACCCTAAAACGGGTTCTCATGCAGCGTTCCATCCACCTCCACCCCGGCACACCGACGGACCAGCTAGACGAGCTGGAGATTAAGAGCTGCAGCTGAGACACCCTCTGAGATTTCTGGTTCTTTCACAACACGCCCTTCTTCTTCTGGCGGATGACACGTACAGTGAAACTGTCAACAAAACAAGCGGGTCTGAGTTTAACCACCAATTTATTTGCTTCTGTTTACGTGAGATATTAATTGCTCACAGCCTCCCAAGTATGTTCAACCAAGTCCAGCTGCCTTTGTTCAACCCTCCGTAAATACCTGACCTGGATGACTAACAGCGACGTCTTTAATACGCCCTGTGACAGAGCGACAAGCGGAACGTGAACGAGGAACATTTGTGCCTCGATGATAGTCCCGGCTGAGTTATGGATTACAAGTTATGAGATATTTATATGTCTGAAATATGTTATGGGAACTACTGAAGCAGCGACAAGTTAATTAGTCGCAGGTCAAATGTTGAACTAGTCCTTTAACTCCAATTAACCTGACTCCTGTCAGAATCCACTACACGGGCCGGTGATCCGTGTCTAACCCGGCTTCCTCCGGCTCCGTGTGAGCTGTTGAGATATTCAGATGAGATGTGTGTGTGTGTGTGTGTGTGTTTGTGTGTGTGTGTGTCGCCTCGCGGCGTCCCCGCGAGCTACGCTGGCTCGTCTCAGGGGGACCGGAGCCATCGGCATCCTCATCGACATCACCCCGACCCCCGCTGGTACCTGCCTCTTTGTAACGACTGAACACGGGGATTACAAACGTCGTGCATGTCCGTGTGTGTGTGTGTGTGTGTGTGTGTGTGTGTGTGTGTGTGTGTGTGTGTGTGTGTGTGTGTGTGTGCTGCTGAGCTCGTAACACCCCTCGACTCTTCCGATCTTCCATTCCAAGTATCTTATGCAATCACAGTTTTGTTTGAATATGTATATCTCCACTCGTGTGTGTGCGTGTGTGTGCGTGTGTGTGTGTGTGTGTGTGTGTGTGCAGAGACAGTCGTGCTAATGTGTTTATCTGCGTATGTGCGGGTGCACGGACGTCGTTCTTATCACCAGATATCATAGGATGTAAATCAGGAGTGACCCGGGATGACGGCTGCTGAGCTCCGGGTGAAACCGCACGTACGCACTCGTCAGACGTGGAGAATATCAACGTATTTAAACGATTTTAATTAAGAATGTTGGTCTCGTTCCGCCGGCGTTGAATTGAATCCCATCAAGTGGCCCCTCGACAAAGCAGATTTATGATACGTGGCTTCCGAGCGCCGCGGGATGCAAACTCATCACAGATGCGGCGATATCGGAGCTCTTGTGGACAAGATAAGAACAGAGGGAGGCAGATAAGAGGAAGAGGAGGAGGAGGAGGAGGAGCAGGTCCGGGGTGTCGCACAGCCTCACAAAAGAGGAGAGAGTGTGTCTCGGCGAGGCGCCAGGACCGGCCCTCCGAGCCGCCTGCTCATCGTGCAGACACAAACTGTGGATTTAATTAATCAAACACTTGCTGGGTGACCAAACGCTTGCCCCCTCTGTCTCCTCCGTTCTTCATCTCGCCGCGCCACCCACTGCTTCTTCAAACTCCTGCCGGCGTGCTTTACATCTTGTTTTTCAGACCCCCCCGTCCTGCAGGTTAAAAGCCGTCCCTCCATCAGTAACTCTGTTCTCCTCTCCACCGTCTTCATTCGTCCTTTTCTCGTATTGTTGAAGTTCCTCCAGCTTCTTTCTTCCCCTCTTTAAATTCAATTACTCTTCTTAACATCCACCCCGGCTGCCAGCAGCTCACCAGTCTTCTTCTTGTCTCTCTGCCTCCAGCACGTGAAGGTCAGCAGTGCTCCTGTGTCGGGGCGGCGCCCTCTCAGCACTCCTGCACTCGATGAGCTTACCTTGCACATTCTTTGTCCGTCTCGCTATCGGTCTTCACGTCTCTCCTTTGCTTTACCTCGCTCCATCTTTTCCGACGAAACACCCCTCCTGCCACCGCCGGGTCCAGTTTGGGTCTGTGCACCAGTTATCTCCTGTTATTACTCCAACGAAAGCTGTCCCATCGATTGCCCTCTGCGACTGCGTGTCAGAGAGTCGCAGCTCCTCAGCATCACTTCTGCTTCTTCATAGACCGACTTGCGCCGAAAGGTCACAGACGAGATGAACACACGGACTCGGTTGTGACCTTCACATTTATACCTAATCGTCTCCTGGTAATTATGAATGTGCCCTAAATACAATTTTTTTTTTCCTCCCTCCAATCCGAGGTAATTACGTTCTAATATTAGGTTTGACATTAAATCAGAACCTTGTCCTGCGTGACCTTCGAACATCGTGAGCACGTCGGACGGATTTGTCAAACAATCTAATGCCGGTTTAATAAAGGACCGGTGCATCTTGCATCGGGTGTTGTTGCAGGAGATCCGGTCTGTAAAACTCTCCAAAGCCGTAACAGCTGAGCATGTGAGGTAACAGTTGCTGGCAAAAAACTGGCCGAACCGGCAGCGTCGCACCTTCGAACCGCTTCCTGATCCGAGACACTTTCAAACATGCAACCTGGATCGTCTGTGATTCTTCCTCGAGGGCCTGACGAGTGGATAACAACATGTCCCAACATGTTCTTGATAACACTTTCAGCTTGCAGATATACTCACTGTTGCATCCCTCCATCCCTCCATCCCTCCCTCCATCCCTCCATCCCTCCATCCATCTCATGTCAATGGGCTGAGATTGCCTTCACAATACATCATTCATTCATGAGCAGCTTTCATGACCCCAATTACATGTTCAATCCTTGAAAGCACTACCCAGATGTGCTCCCAGCGAGCATCTGGGTGTGTGTGTGTGTGTGTGTGTGTGTGTGTGAGGGGCACCTGGCTCCATGACAGCTCAGTGTGTTGAAGCGTTTCAGAACTGGGTTTTTAGTCCGAGTGCTCCCGCTTGTTTTTCTACGTTCTTGTTTACGACAGTTGAGTGAGCGCGTGAGTAAGTGCTGCGAGAGATGAGAGAAGTGGGGGGAAAACACATAAATAGAAACAGCGAGGAGACAGAAGGATATAGTGTCAAAGCGGAGTGCTCAGTTTTAAGAGTGATGAAGAGGAGAGGGTTCGTTGGTCGTTTCAAGCAGCTGCAGTCGTCCTGGTCCGACTCTCTTGTGCTCTTGCAGCTCCATTAGAAGACCGAGGGTGAATCGATGGCCTGGAGGCGTCTCCGTCCTCCGTCCCCGGGGGGGATTGAGGTCTGTCTGGTCGTCGGTTGTGCATGTGGAAATCAGAGATCTGTCCCAGAAAGACACAATGCTCCGACGAAGCCGCACACAACAACCACAACTTATTGAGTTAGTCATACTCCAGCAGGCTCCAGCGTCTTCACGGACATTAAATCCACGAAGACGCTGGTCCATGAGGACAGGAAGGATTCGATTCACGCTGTTCGGACGGCGACTCAAACTCATAACGGCCCCGTTGTAACATTACATGACTTGAAAAGGATAATCAGCTTTTTTTTTTATAGTGCACTTTGTTTGGACACAGAAACACACACAGGGCACTCAAGGGGTCCCTCCATCCACTTTAAGACCCTCTCCGAGCCTTATCTATAATGCAAGACGTAGCAGTGACCGCTCCATCCAGCCCCCCCAACACCTCGGCCATTACCGAGAGGGCGGAGGGGGGATAACGGTCGACCCTGTTTCTGCATCACACGCACTGTAAAAACATTCAGAATTCATGTTCCTGGTAAATACTGACGATGCTTCCAATGACGCTGATTGTACACTAATGAAAACACGGTGATGAATATCATCAAGCCCCCTCTTGATATCGCGTACCGGACCTTTAAGATTTTGCTCCCATCGAGACGTCACTTCTTAGAAGAGCGAGACACTCGTGAGCCGAGAAGAAGCTCATCGTCAACCGAAAGAAATTAGTTAGAAGAAGGGTTGCGTGTTATTGATTGAACGAGCGGAGCTGACTCACTCTCTCTCTTGCTTCGAGACGAGTGTGTAAGAGCGACGATTGTTGGCTTTATTTATACGTTCAGGTGCTGTAGGAGAAGATGCTTTGCATTTTACTGCCAGACGGAAACACACAGAAGTACTTGATGCACTACTTCATTAGAACGAAAGTGACTGGGACAAACAGGATTTTAATATTGATGAGCATTGCTGTGTGTGTGTGTGTGTGTGTGTGTGTGTGCGCGCCTCTTGAATTATGCAGAGCCACGACGACCGAGAGATGTGACGTACAGTCTGATTGTCTCTTATCAGTCACTTTACAGCTCCGTGCTCGACTAATGAAAGACATTTCCAAAGTCACAACAATGGAATTTCTTTTAATAACCTTTTTTTTTCTTCTTCTTGTTTTATATCCCGACACAACGAGAGAAAGGAGATATATCTCCGAAGGATCGACAATCACTGACAAGATTCAAATGTGGAGTAGATAAGAAAGCCTCCCTACATTTCATAATTAGGAAAACCTTAATTAAAAGTTACCCATCAAGACATTCTGCTCCATTAGCAGCCTCGTTCATCGAAGGTGGATTTATTGCACACAAATATGCAATCGGGGGACGAATTAAAGCAAAATATGATATCTAAGTGTCTTGTTCCACTCTGCTTATTACTTGAACAATAAAGGATGTACACACACCCCGAATATTCTGCTTGCATGGCAGAGAGGTCTGAACGTCTCCTGTAAATCTCCCAGACAAGACTAGACGAGGCTCTTTAAACATGTACGGAGATCCCAAAACTCCCCTGAGAGCGAGCGCTTGGTTAGGTTGCAAGAGAAAGAACTTCCCTTTTAACAAGAAGAAAGCTTCAGAGGAGCCAGACTCGACGTGGGCGGCCTTCTGCCTCGACCCGTCAGGTTGAGAGAGAGAGTCAGGATAATAATTGCGACGCTAACAAACAGACGCGAGACGGAAGAAGAGAGGAGCTTTGGTAAGCATGAGAAGAAAGACCGTTACACGACCGCACATCTAACACACACTCAGAGGAAATCATCCTTTGCTATCATCTGTCGTATCCTGGAGCTGTCATCTGAGACGCTCTGCACACCAGCTGCACTTTGGTGTCCAATATGTCCCCAGTAAACGTTTGTGTCCTCAGCATTTCGTGGCTGTTACATCTAACCGCCGTCATGATGTCCGGCTGAGATAACGAAATACATGCGGTTCTCTGAAGAGGCCGTTATCAGTCAGTGCTTGATCAGACATACGGAGCTGAGGACCATTTGTGCTGCAACACAACAGCGGGATTCTTCCCATGAGGGGCGTCATGCTACAGATCCCTGAGAGGATCAGAACAGCCCACAGATCAATACACATTAGGCGCTGCTCCGGCGCACAACATGGATTAGCTGACATCACGGAACCTTGAGACACGCTGCTGCTGTGCGTGTGCGTGTGCGTGCACATGTGTGTGTGTGCATGAATTCTTCATATATTAGTGAGGACATTTATGCATCGTGAGGACATTTTTGACTCGTTCTCCCGTCTTCAAAAGGGCAGTCGAGGGATGAGATTTAATTTCAGACGTGAGGTAAGAATCAGGCTTAAGTTAGGATTAGGGGAGGTCCGGGTGAGGCATCTTAGTGGTGGTGAAGGCTTGGGAAAGAGGCCGGAGTCAATTATATCCGAACAACAGGAAGACAAAGAGGAGTGTGTGTGTCAGGGTGCTTTTTTTTTCCTTCTTATTATGTCGAATGTCAAATAAGCTTTTCCTTTATCCAAGATTATGCTAATCCGGGTTTATGAGGAAATAGTGCTGCTGAATTCATTTAAAAGAATTTTTTGATTTCCGGGTTTTTCAAGTATTTAATATGCGAAAATATATTAATGTGATAATGAAGAAATGAACATTATTCACCCGGGTTCTGTTCCACACAGGATATTGAAATCTGCCTGCTTGAATATACACACAGGAGCATGAAAGTGGTCGTGATTAAGAAAGCAAGTAAACGCTGCGGTGGCACGTTTTACTTTGAAAAACCTTCATGTGAGAAACATCTCTTAGAACATAGACTGTATAAAGTGAGTGAATGTGGACTGATGTCATGAAGGCTCGCAGCGTTTGTGGCCGGTGTTTTATACAGTCTATAGACACAAATAACACAACTAAGTGCAATAAAACTCTTATTTTGGCAGGTATCTATGTTTGGAACCGTCACAGACGAGAGGAGGAGAAGTTGGATCTCAGGACACGCTTGACGTTTGTTTTATTTTGGAAGGCAGACTGAACACTGGACTTGGCAGGACAATAAACAACGCAAGATATCTTTGAGGGATTCTGTACACCGGAGAAAAAGCAATCAGCCAGACCGGATAGATAGGCTGCGGGGGAAAAAATACGAGGAGCACAATCCTGCGACTGAACAATATGAAGTGATGATACCACGCACGTATGCAACAACAGCAGGATGATGTTCCCTTAGCGCAGCTGCATCTTCTTCGACTTGGCTAGCTCTCCTAAATCAGTTTTATTAACACATGAGCAGCAGAAATTGAGCCAAACAGCAGTTCCTTCATGTTATTTTACAGTTTTTGCTTGCTCGTAACTCAATGTCTCATTTAGGTGTTTTAGAGCTTCTTGTCTTGAGACTTGCAAAGCGATGACTCAGCACATATCGTCCTTCCGTCCAGTCAACCTGGAAATTGAACGCAACCAACATAAGTGTGTTTGCATGTCATAACTGTGTGTGTGATCAAAGTATTTTTTTGCAATAGTCGATAGCAGCTGATAAAAGGAAATTGCTGCGGGCTGTGTAGACCTGCTGCACTCGTAGAAGTGCTGACTAAGCAGGTCTGCAAATGACTTCTTTTACTGCGTCTCATCCTATTGGTCAGTTTTAGAGGAGCAGTATTTCATAAATAGCATAAAAGTCTCTGCGTGGCTCCAGGCGGGTTGGAGATCAACATCTCTTGTTATTGCATACAAATGCATTCAAAAGATCAGCTCCAGGTCCAGTTTGTACATTATAAATGTATGGATTTGGACACAGAGACGAGAAGTGACACTTCTCCAACACCGCGGACGATCGCAGCGTCTCTCTGATGTTGTCGGAGTCGGGCTGGCCGCTGCCAGTGAGCGTGTGCGGATGCTGTGAGACCACGGGTGGTTTATGGGGGACTGTCAGATATGCTTCCACTCTTCTCCGCTCCCCTTCTGAGTGAATCATTCTCATTCTCCGGGGATGTTAAGACATAATCTGCTCTCACAACATGCCAAAATATAAAAGCGAGAGTGAGACGGTGTGCATGTGTTTACCCCGGGGCGAGCGAGTAACCCTCACTTTGAACTATTTCTGGCCACGGATTTGGACATCTGCACACAAATAATGTGGAGATTTTGTCTTGGTGCATGTTTTGCACACCTGTATGTGGGCGCTCAGCAGCTGAGAGTCACTCAGGTTCTATGGGAATTTTCTGTCAGGCATGTTGTTGTTGTGGGTGAAGCTCTGTGTTTGGGGACAAAAGGCCGCAGTATTGGAGGCTATGAGGGGAACGCAGAGGGAATGTTGTCCCCTTGCCTGGGTCACAATGCTCAAATTCATCCCCGGGCCCCCCTGGGGGGAAAAAAAAAATGCCATTCGCAAATACCAGGTGATGCTTTGTGTGAGCGTCGCTCGTCTGTCTGTCGGCCTATTGAAGACCGACGGACGCACAGACCAGGGCTGGTGTGGCCTCCCTGTTCATTCCCAAAGCCCTGCATCATCACACCCACTCAATGTCATCTGCTGAGTGCTTCATTTCATTACATTTCAATCAGACATGAAATCGGAACCCACAGAACCGGCGACCTCTTTTAAATCTCTTCTTAAACGTTCTTTCATCGGATGTTTTATTTGCTTATTAATGGAAGCTGTTTTTACGACTTGCTGACACGGGTTTAGGAGAGGGAGGTATAAATCAATCGTGGTGTTATATAATCAGAGTTATTCTTTTTGCTAAAGGCGATCTGCAATGACTCACCTTGTGATTAAAAAAAAGAACTCCGGAGCGAAGTAGCTGAATCATCCCCCCTCCTGGAACTGTTGGTCACGTTTGTGTGTGTTTTTCACCCCTGCAGGTTCGTCCTACTACGACAACGTGCGGCCGTTGGCTTACCCCGACTCGGACGCTGTGCTCATCTGCTTTGACATCAGTCGTCCGGAGACGCTGGACAGCGTGCTGAAAAAGGTCAGTCACACGTTACACATTAAGTGTGACCTTGTCCTGACAAATTCTAACGTACATTTTTGCCTCCCGGGAACGTAGAAACGACCAGTTTTTTGCTGTTGGCGGGATATTTGGAGTAAACCAAAGTTTGCACTTTAGAATTTATGTACTGGGTGTGAGAAATCCTCTTCAAGAGGTCTAGATTTTTTTTATCCCGTCAAGGAAACGTGTCAAACATCAAGTGCGCCGGAGCGTTCGGTCGGACCTCCTTTTCATTGGCTGGGACATTCCCCATCACTCATCCGTGACATCATATGTGCAACGCCCAAACACGTATCTTTCATCGACAAATTCTAGCATCCACAGGGGGTCTACTTGAGAACTTACTTGAACTTTGACCTTCTCCTGAATCTCACAATGCATGCGCAGGATGCCAAAGTGACATGTCGAGAGGTGCTTCGGTTCGCGCTTGAGTATGCCGTCATCATCAATCATGATTTTTTTTTATTTTGAAATGTTCTTTCTTCGCGCTCCAAATTCTCACAGAACAAAAGCCTTTCTTCTTCTGCCATCGCTGACACTTTTCCAACCAACTAATTCTGGCGCCCTTCAATTTGCCTTCCAGAGCAGCTATTCTTCCTCGGCACCGCTAAGCTTAAAATTACCCCCTTGACTCATTATCACTTCCCTTTTTTTTATTTTGTATCTTTTATTCTCTTCAGTCCAAATCCGTCTTTACCTACTCAGTGGCATCTCCAAATCTTCTGATGTCTGTATCTCTCATCCAGCATCACACCTTATAACCTCAGATCTTATCCCCATCTCAGTATCTAACATCCGTGCATCACATCCTTTCTATCCTGTATGTGTGAAGGAGATGGTTGATGTTATAAAAGCTTTGATGCGACAGCCGCTACGTCCGATCATCAGAGAGGCCGCACATAAGGCGTCTTTAGCTTGTACATCACGAAGGCCAGACAAACACTGCGAGGCAGAGGGAGACGAACAAACACAGCTCTGGGCGATGATGTAAGGGTCTATAATTGTATTCCCTTCTGTTGTGATGAATAAAACACCCTCAGGGTCAGTTAGACATTAATAACAGTAATAACACAGGACTAATGCACTCTCATAAAAAACGGTTACTTTTGTCCTAAATTCGTGTCGAGCACAGAGTGTCCTTCACCGACCACCAAGTTTATCACGAGCGACGGCAATCCATCTTGAGGGAAATATGAATATCTGTTCTACATTACATGGTAATCCAGCCTGTAGTTGTTAAGAAAACCGCACATATCAAAGTATCAAGTTGTCGCTAAAAGAATAGTCTGACCGTCCCCAAAAGTCTGTGGGATTCATCATCCGAAGACCACGAATGTCTGCACAAAGTTTATTCCTAATCCATCAAAAGGTTGTTGATATCTTTCAGTCTGCCCTCCCGTCCCCGGAGCTGTGGCGCTAGCATGGCTAAAAAGAGCCGAATCAGCCTTAAAAACCCAAAAATGTAACTTCTGAGCGCCTCCTTATGTCTTTATTCCCAGAAACATTACTGAGGACATGAGCAGCTCTGCTCGGTGGTCCGCACATCTGTATTTCGAAAGTGCAGTTGTACATTTATTTTTGGATAAAAACAAACAAGATAAATGTTGTGATTAACTGTGACATTCCCCGTTCGAAAAATACACAATTTATTTCCCTCCTGTGACGAACCAGACACCAGACAGCATTGTGCTCTTTGCGCAGGACAAAGCTCCCACCGATTCTTAACATTAACGCGAACAATAAGCCACTCTTCCCCCCTGCGTCCTTTGTGACTCATCTAAATTGCTGTTATTCACCAGTTGCACAGTGTTTCAGAAAAAAAAAAAGAGGGCTATTGAAAGGCGACAGCTCACTCTGCACAACGCCGAGACAAGCCGGAGTCCGTAACGGCCGCAACACGGGAGCCCCGAGAGAAAAGATCTCCTTGTACGCGAGAACAAATGGACAACAGTGCTGAAAGTGGCTGCCTGTGCCACGATGTGAGGAGATAATGATAGGAGCATTATGAGAGCGATAAAGGGAAAGAGCTTAATAGTTAAAGAATGTCCGTGGTCTGTATTATTGTCTGTATCTGTCTCTGCTGTCTCCCAGCATTTATGTGCATGAGCGTCATGCTGCTGTCGTTAACAAAGCAGCCGTATTGTACTGTTAGTGTGTCTCTTCTATCCTAACATGCTCTGTTGATGACAGTTTTCATGACTCATGACTGTCACGTGAACAAGAAGTAATGTGCAGCATTAATGAAGTTTTCGGTATGAAAAGGTGGAGACAGTTAAATCAATTTCCTTTGATGTAGAAAAAAAGCTCAATCAATAACTCGTCTTGAGGACCAGTTTAAGCTTGTCAAGTGCAGCTTGTAAAGAAATAAAAATAAGAGTTGTAGGTTCACAACAGCAAACTCTACAGAAGGAGCATAAAAATAGAGAGTGGTGTCGTCTGCATAGAGATTGACTTTACCGTATCTATGAGGAGCAGCTTTACTTTCTAATTTGCTATTTCAAACCTTTGGCACATTGACATATATCGGAAAGGTGATTCATTTGTTGAGTCAAACCCTATATTCCATAAGTCCTTGATCCAGTTAAGACAAATCTGAATGCTACGGTGCTACATGTCACATATAAAATGTGATTTGGATGAACTAACCGCTGCCAGTTCTTACATGATTAGCTGAGCTACTAATACTCTTTTGGCTGAATGAGTGCAAATACCTGCAGCCAGGTTCAAAATATCAGGGGAAGTGTTCCCAGAAGGTTGATTAATGGCCCACATACTTTTGATTAAACCAATATTTAATTTCTAAAAGGGACCTCAGCACTGACGTCTGTTTGACTTTTGATCCGCAGTGGCAAGGCGAGACGCAGGAGTTCTGTCCCAACGCCAAGGTGGTGCTGGTCGGCTGCAAGCTGGACATGAGGACGGACCTCAACGTCATGAGGGAGCTCTCCAAACACAGACTCATACCTGTCACCCACGAGCAGGTGAGGAGTGCAGCCGAAATGTCATCCAACCTTTCAATCTGTGACCATGACAGTCTCGTAGTAAATAACCTGCACATGCACGATGTTCTTTTTAATTCATTTGACGAGACATATTGGTTTTAAACATACATCCCCTGTAATTTTCCACTGCGCTGATTTGTATTTGCAGATAGCGACGCTGACTTACAAATGTACAAATTCAGATTCATCATCCCCGACAAATGACATCTATTATTTTTTCTCCCCTGCGCACGTGTAAACAAAAACTTCTGAAAAATGAATTACGGGAATGATATTTGGTGCAGATCATTACTTCAACAAATACAGAAACACAACAGCTGGGGCTGAACAAAGAGAGACAGACAGCAGGATGTGCGATAAGACAATTGTTTTGTTTGTGTATCGGAGCAATGAGTGGTGCCGTGCCGGAATTTTAATAGCCTATTTTCATGTAAATGTAAATTTCCCTCTACTTGGCTTGTCTTTTGTCAACAAATTAATATTTTGTCATCTCTCAGAATGAAACAATGGTAACAACCTTCAACGCCCTGTCAGTTTCAATGGCTCCGATCTTAGATTCATTTCCCTGCACAAAGAGATTTAACTCCAAAGACAATCCTGTAATCACACCAAACCATTTGCATGCTGTCCTTTACTTGTACCTGCTATTACTTTAACCAGTTATCTGACTTTATGAAACATTTTTGACATGAAAGAAAAGCTCGGATCAATAGACTTCAGTGCAGCCGGAACATGCGGAATCATACAAATTCTTCTGGTTTGGTTCACCTCCGCATATTCTAGTGAGCAATCAGCAGGGGAAAAAAGGTCTGTGGGTGCATTCGAGGCGGAATAAATTGTGTCCTTTTGGCTTCATAGTATGAAGAGAGAGCCCTTAATCCTGGCAACGGAAGCGAACATTGCTTCTGTGGTCCAACACTGGTCAACTTGTATGATGGAAAACGATGGGAAACTCTTCTAAATTCTACTTTTACATTACGCCACTTGACCAGTGGATATGATTCCCGTTAAGCACCAAAGCACCATACACACGGATATTAATGGAGCTTACCGCTACTGGGAATACAGTTTCACAATCACACAGATAGGCCTTGAATATTTTATAGCTGTTTGGAGGATCTTCGGTTTCTCGATGCCCTCGCTATCAATCATGCTCCTGATAGCTTCGGCACTTAAGTGTTTCCTGTGCATGACCAGGCACGGTGGTCTGATGTCCACCAAAACAATCTAATCTAAGGATTAGGAGAATACTGTGCATGCATGTATGCACTAGAAATAGTGGAAATCGCCCCAAACAACAATTCAGACAAAGTTTGTGACAGGCTGGTGAACTTTGTAGCAGATATCCCAATTAAAGAGACGCATGTTATCAGGGTGCAGAAACATGATGAATGCCAATTTTCCTTTTCATGTCTGACAGGTGCAGGTGGTTCTGCTTGCAAGTTGTGTTTAGCCTTAATTATACGCCTTCAATCGGCCAAAGCAAATCAATTAATGCAGCTTAAAGTGTTCAGCAAGTATTTATCCTGTCAAAAGACCTATAGTTACACGCTAAATGCAAATTGTCATCCTTCTCTGACAGGTGATCGTTCTGCACACATGTTCTGTTTAGTTTAATTATGTGCACCAAAGTGGAGAGAGCCTATTAATTAATGCAGCTTTAAGTGTTCAGCATGTGTTTATCCTCTTAACTATATCTCTCTGTACTTTTTAAGGGCACTCATCTGGCGAGGGAGATCGGTGCCGTGGCCTACACAGAGTGCACCTCGAGGTATTCGGAGAACAGCGTCCGCGACGTGTTCCACGTCACCACCCTGGCGTCCGTGTCCCGCATCCATCGTCCTCAGCTGAAACGTGCCGGCTCACGTCGCGGCCTCAAGCGGGTCTCCCAGCAGCCGCCTCGGACTGAGATTCACGAGCACCCGCCCGCGGTCAGAAAGGACCGGGCCAAGAGCTGCGTGCTCATGTAAAGCGGGATCGGAGTGAACCTTACCGCACATGAACTTAATTTATTGGTGTCAGATCTTTGCACTGTTTCAAAGACAATGTGAGGAAACCAATAGGAAATGATTTCCTGTGGAGGTCTTTGAGGAAATGTTTGTTCATCCTTTTTACCTTCTTTCTGTGTCTCTGTTTTCTCATCTGGTGGCTGTTATATTGGAGGAAGCTATTTTCTTGAATGCTTTTACTTGAAGACGACCCGGTGACGGAGACCAACAGACTTTAGTTTGCAAATTAAACAGGACACAAAAAAAAATTAAACTGAGTGTGGAAATCGCAGGCACCAGCTACAACAGTGCTGGTCGTCATCTATATCATGTAGTTTCTTGTTTTGAAATGCTGTTCTTTCTTTTAGTGTTTAAACGAAGCACAATGATGAAGATGCACGCAGTAAAAGTCAGGGAATGAATCCTAGGAAGAGAAAATCGTGACCGAAAAAAAAGTCTTGTGGGCTCAGATGACAGTAATTTTCTTAAACCAGAAGTGCTTTTAATTAATATAAAAAAAAATAATAATCACTCACTATATAATACTGAAGTGTTGTGACATTAATATTGTTCTAATAGTCCACACTGGGGAGGAAAGTCACAGAGGAGTTAAGGGAGGGAAACAGTTCTATTGTACATGTGATAATGAAATAAAAGAAACTTGCTCTGCTGAGTTTGGAACATCTTTAATAACTAACATATTCATTTAGACGTCATTTTGCATTTATACTAAACATGGGAAATGTTTCATTAAAATTATACTTTCATCTTGTCTAGATTTATTATCCTCAGTGGATTTAATTTATTAACTTGAACCAATATCACAGAAAAAGCAGCAGCAAAAATAGCTGAAAAAAAAGAAAGAAAAAGCATCAAATAACAGATACCCACTCTTCTATTACATGCACATACCGAGCTGAAACATCACATATATCCTGAAATATTCCAGCAAAAGCTGGAACACCTGTACCAGTTAGTAGCTCCTCATCCATAATAGATTAGTTCCCAGGTAAGAAATAGTCAAGAGAACTGTAATTAAGAGCTAAGCAGCTTCTTTTATGTCTGCAACAGAAAGTGCAGCAGAATTATCCAGCTGTATTTCTCCGTGTTCATCTTACAGTTCAGTGCAGAGCTGTGGCTGCAGTGTACGTCATCTCTGTTGATGCACTTTCGTCCTTTACAGTCGGATATATAATCAGTGGTTGCTCTTGTAAAGGCAGCCGATGGCGTATGTTGTGTTGGACGTGATGTAATTGACATATCTTCTTAATTGAGTGTGTGAAGCCGCCATCCAAAATATAATTTTGACCCCGACACTGTTATTTAAACTGCTCTGCGACATCACATAGAATATGCATATATTCCCATTTCCCCCCCCCAAAAAAATCCAGCTGTTCTTGGCATTATTCATGAGCCTGGTCGAGTGACCTTTAACTGTGTTCCATTTGTTTCCCACCACCACGGGTAGGGGCCCCGCAGCACCTCGCTGCCTCTGTGAGCGATGGCAAAGTGACATTTCACAGCATCGCTGCCATGTTGCCATGCAGGGCAGTGCGAGGTCACACCCAGCGCCTTGAGGGCGAGACCAGTCCGGGGGAGAGGACATCCACATGGATAGAGAAGAAACAATCCAGCACGTACAGTATACAGCATGTGGCAACGTGTGCATATTGATGGCATCTTAAATACTAGATCATGATCCACGTGCAAAGCAACGTTCTCTATCGTCATCATCATAGCACCGAATGTGTGTTGAGATCCTCTAGGTAAAGATCTGCGTACCAGCTGCAGCCCCTTTAAAGGTCCTGCAGAATCAAAGTGGAAAAAGCCTCAGCCTCAGGCACTGGGTCAGCCTGCTTCGGTCAAAGAAATGTTTGTTGATACGACAGAGAACGTGCAAGATGTCACGTTGCAGCCGTCCAACCTTTGGCTGGAGCGAGCGGACGTCTGACAAACGCTCGCCCCTCTCGTCCTTGCAGCCTCACCTGGTTTAATGAGTTTCCACTCAGCAGTAAAGTGGAGAGACCTCAGAGCATGATGTAGCTAAAGCCTTTATAGTCTATTAATGGGGACAATTTGTCTGGTATTCTCAGATGATTGCAAGGAAGCTGCGGGGGGGGGTTCTGAGAAAAACGTCAAGAAGCCGACATGGGGAGAAATTCATGCAAAAGTGGCTCTGGAAATATATAGAGAGAGAAAATAATTGTATCCGGTTGCACAGGAACTTACTCAACATCAGGTCCTACAGAAACCTGCAAAACGAACGACCTTCCACATGCTAGCAGCTGATTAAACCCCCCATGGCTCCCTGCATGTAGAAAAATGTCAAGTCACGAGTTGACATGTGAACAGTTCATCCTGCAATCACATCAAATTCATTGAGGTTTTGTCTGCAGAAGGTTTGCTGATGAACGTCTGAGTCCGACAACAATCTTTTCCACATGCACTGATTTTCATTAGAAGCGCAATTATCTTGACACTAACACACTTTGCAGGCGGCTCATTTGTCATTCAAATTCCCCCTTTAAAGTGATCAGTGACCACCGAGGCTCAACCCTTCTGCATCTTTAATGCCGCTCCTGCTCGACGCCCGACAGTGGCCATGAAAAC
>CAAKHC010015635.1:44671-57449 GCA_901007825.1 Macroramphosus scolopax | reverse complement strand
GGAGAGGAGAGGAGAGGAGAGGAGAGGAGAGGAGAGGAGAGGAGAGGAGAGGAGAGGAGAGGAGAGGAGGAGGAGAGTCAACAGAGGAAGTGAGGCATGCTTGCTTTACTTCAGGGCAGGTGCAGCTTACACTAAACTGTTTGGCTTTAGAGTTAGAGCACCTCAATGTGCCCGAAGGTCTTGAAGAAAGGAGGATAGATGGAGTTCCAACCTCCTTCTGATTTTTTTATTCTCCACTCTTCTCTTCTCGGATTTACTCGGCTGTATGAGCTTTTTTCAATTTAAAAAAAATTACAATATGATTTCCCGATGAGTTGTTTATAATTTAGCATCGTCTCTTAACTAAGCGAATCATCTGCCGGCTTCATTACGTCTCTGTTATGTTTGAAAAGGCGAGTGAACATACGGTGAACATGCACCGCCTCCCACGGTCAGCACAAATACAAACACACCGAGTTTTCAATGGAGGGAAATAAGTAATAGCTAATTCAGTATTTGAACTTTGATGCTTACAGTCCAGTCAGCAGGATAAAAGGTGATTTAAATGAGAAAATATTTATTCCCCATAGCGCCGCCATGATAGCAGCAGCCAAATAAAGGCACATATGCACAGTGATGGGTGTCCCTTTAAAGATTCTGGGAACAGCAGTGACTCTCTCAGTTTAATCGATTTTAAAATGAAAAGTCAATTTAAGAAAGTTGAAAAGAGAAAGATGGGCTAAGGGGAGAAAAAAGCATTCTCTTGCACTCAAGCAGTAAACTAACTGCGGCACAGAGCAGGCAGAGATTTCAGCTGAATTATCTCCCACCTCACATTTGCTCTTAGGCAAGCAGTTTAAAAGCCAAGCGATTGAGCCAGTGATCCAATTTGAAATGCAGAAATGATTAGAGCAGCTTGCCTCATTTCATATCGAAATTCTCTGATTTATGACAGGGCACCAGCCAAGATCTATCTCTAAAGGGAATTAGTGTGCAATTCCTGCATATTTCTGTTATTTAGTCTCCCAATAGCAGATGCTATAGGCTTAGAGGGAGGGGGGGAGGAGGAGGGGGAGTCGAAGCGGTACGTAGGTATCTTTTCATTTCAGCAGATGGAACCACGGCCGTTTTATAAGAGGAGGGAAATGACACAAAAGCAGACTTGAGAAATGGAGGTATTTCCCACTTTATGTCAGGTGTTGACAGAGAACCTTATTTCAGGGCGCAGTGACAAACACGCGGCGTCTAACTGAGCATTACGGCGTCTCCCGGCATGGATCGCGGTGGAAGACACAGACTGTGAGGTTCGCTTTGGCCGTTTATTCAAAAAAAAAAAAAAAAAAAAAAAAAAACACACCCCGACCCGTGCGACCCATCCATCCTTGAGGCTAAGAAAATATTAATACACAGAGCGATAACGAGGGCTGGAGGAAAATCTCCCTTAATGAAATTTCCAGTTGACCACATGCAATTTGTTTCATCGCACTGAACAACTAATTGCAACGGACGTTATCAAGGTGTGAGTGTGCTGTCTGCTGTAAACTGACTGGTAGAACAGGTACAAATCCTTTATCCTCACTCCCATGTTGGAAACAGAGAACATATAAAGTTGACATCCGCCAACATAAGCTTGTTTTTTT
The DNA here is from genome assembly GCA_901007825.1 of Macroramphosus scolopax. NCBI lineage: Eukaryota > Metazoa > Chordata > Actinopteri > Syngnathiformes > Centriscidae > Macroramphosus > Macroramphosus scolopax. Next base: position 55,830 of record CAAKHC010015635.1, on the reverse strand, counting down.
TTTTTTGTGTGTTATATTTATACAGCTAACAATAATCTAAAGGACGAGGATCCTTCAAATTATTGGAGACATGTCAGCAGGATATTAACAATGGACACGGTCCGATGGAGTATTTTATTGAGTTAAAAACAGAAGTTTTATTGTGAAAAGGGAAGAAGAATATTCAGATGTTGACAGCGTTCCTTGACGTGTGCTGCTTCCTCTCACAGAAAGGCAATGAGATATTCAGACATCGTGGTTTTGATCTCTCAGTTGTCTAAATCCTGCAGCTGTGGGATCAAGACGGATACGGTGCCAGTCAGTGACCTTGGCGGAGGGAGAGGGAGGAGAAAAAAATAATCATTCCCACCAAGGTTTGTATCGATTTCACCTGCCCCGACCATGAAGCGGGTTAAGAGTAGCCACTGGTGGTGAAATGGTCAGCGGTGATATCATTAGCTCGTTGTTTACACAGGGAAGCAGGGAGTTAGAGGAAGGCTGAGTGTCACAAGACACTTTCTTCTTCACCTCCTTCAGCTGATCAGAGGATCATGGTATCAAGGAGGGATTAGTAGCGACTTGGGATTTGTGTGATTGGTTAATTTATTGCGGTGATGGCAGGTCTTTCATCTATGGCAACATTTAATCAGCGCAGCCACAGAGGCTATTACAGGTTAGCTCCTTTCTGGAGCCGGTCCGGCTGTGCCATCAGCTCTATCACAATTCCCCTGAAATTTCCAAATTATCTGGAACAGGCTTTAGCTTCTCAGTAATAAAAATTAGAACAGATTCCTGATAGAAGCTTTTGCTCACACAGGGCCAATTATAAATAGTACAGCTCTGCCTTGGAAGAGGGAAGAGGAAGGGGAAAAAAAATCCAACTCTGAGAGATGTGCACGGAACTTATCGTTCAGCCCGGCTCCGCTCTGATCCAAATCCGTGTGGCTGAAAATTTATATTAGATTTTATCACAGACGCCTAAGTCTGGAAAAATCAATGAAGGTTATCTTTTATGTTGCAGCAACTTGTGGAAATATTGATTTTCATTTTATAGAGTATTTGGAGCATCAGTTTGTAATCACTTCCTCGCTGACTACACTGTTTCGGTCTCTGTATCTCTTACACGACGAGCGGTAACAGAGCTCAGGAAAAAAATAGCAGGAGAGTATTGAAACCACTGGAGTGAAGGCAGAGGGTGGATAAACCATAACACAGTACATAGAGGGGGGGGACGGGGGGGGGCAAGGATGGAGGCTGTAAACTGATATTTAACAAGGTGTCTCTAAAGGTAGAATTCTTATTTAATTGTTGTTTAATTGCTCCAGATTTGAATGACTTTTACAAACAACTCCAATAAACACAAGAGAGCAAGAAAATAAATATTTTTTTGCATCTTGAAATTAAGAATTAGTTGGATTAACATACATATACATGTTTCTGCAGCCTGACTCCTGCAGCCTTTGTGGGACAGGAAGCAGCGTCCGTCCGTACGTCACATCCCCCGGTTGTGTGCTTGTCGGAGGGAAGAGTTTGTTTCTATAACACCGGTTCATCACATGCTCCCTCGCTCCAGAGAAATTGTAATTTTCTGCCTGTCAATCTGCATTTCTTCTGGCCGCGGCCACTTAGGCCAACTGATCCGGTCGTAAAGATGTTTCCATTTGCATCCGTGGTCGCTCCTCCTCCCCGCCCCGCGCTGACGCCATCGGGTCTTAATCCCAAATATGTTGTGTGCAGTCGCTCTTGTGCATTTCTTTGTCTTTGTGACGGCTGCTACATGCAGCATGCTTACAAAGCACACGGGTACTATTGTGACTGTGTTATGTAAATGGACGGAGAGAAACTGTCATCAGTTGTTTTTTAAAGAAGAGAAATGAAGACTGAAAATAATACTCATGTTTATAATGTTAAAGTGTCTATTTCAGTAATTAATAAAAGAAGACTAATAGTGATCACAGCAGTGATTTAACACGTCGCGGGTGCTTCCTAACACAGGGAGGATGTTAACGTGGGATCCGTCCCTGTTGGCTGCATTAAGAGCAGCTGGAATATCATGAATTCCCAGAGGCTCAGAGGGACGGCGGAGAGGCCTCTCGCTCCTGAATAAGAGATGGCTCCAGTCTGGAGATCTAAGAAAGGGTTAATCTGATTCCCATTTCAGATAGTCGTCTTAGCAACAATCGGCCGGTCTGCTCTGCTCCTTTGACAGGGGTGTGAGATTCTCAGGTTAGCCAGATAGAAGACTTTATTGTGAGGCTAATTTGAAATGTGAAATCGCGGATGACTTAAATTACAGAGGTCTTCCTCCTCTCATCTGCTGCCAGGACGGGATAAGGAGATGCCAGGAGAAGGAATAAGAATATCAACAGACACAATTTACTGTCTGTGTTTGATCAGTTTGGCAGTGCGGTTTGCCAATGTGCCGAGCGTTATATATAAGGAAGATTTAGAAATCTGTCTTTATTTAGAGTCTCGGTTTGTTTACTTAAATCTGCAGATAAAATCTGAGCGCAGATTCCCGTCAAATCGGGGAGATGTGTTTGCTATTTTTTTTATTTTTTTTTTAAATAATGCTCTCATAAAATCAGTTTGTCCTCCAGCCTCTGACTAGATAGAGTTCATGGAAAGAGAAATGGGAGGGTGGCGGACGAGGAGGAGGAGGAGGAGGAGGAGGAGGAGGAGGAGGACGGGGCATGCAGGCACACCGCCGGAGCACAGTGCTCATCGCATGTGCATATCTGTGCCAATTCAGACCTTTAACATGCTCAAGTGACATTTGCATTTATCCTTGAAGGTTGTTGCCTTGTGCGGGGGGAGAAATAAGTGAAATGCATGGGGGAAGACTGGGGTTCTTCCTCGTTGCATTAGGCAGATGGACAGTGTCCTGTCGATGCCTGCCTGCGATAGAGAAGGAAATGAAGTGCAGAGATTGCACCCCAACCCATTTTCTCTGAGCTAAACTATTTCTGTACCATCCTAATGAAGGAGGGCCCCGGGGTTCACATGTAATGGCCTTGAAATACTGACATTTTGCCTTTGAGTAATAGGTTGTACCAGGTGGCGGAGACGTTCCGCTGCTCCAACAACAGCAACAAGAACTGTTGTGAAAAACACCAAAATGAAACACCAGTTAAAATCCTGTGACGCTGCAGCATCTGAATCTATCAGGGTGCAGGTTGGACTCTATTTCCCTCTTTTTATTCTTTCTTTCTGAGAAATAAAACCCCTCGTTTGACCTCTGACCAGGAAGAAAAATGACCTTACACATTCAGTATAATTTCCCAGCATATTATAAAAGCTCCGACCTCAATCGCCCTTTGAAATGGAGACTGATTCTTTAAATTCTTCCCTGCTTGTTTCAGGAAATAGTGAGATCCTGGTGATAGCAGGTACAATGTGCCCAAAGTTCACCGCTGAACACTCGCTGCTCTCTGCCGAAGAATCTCCTCCCTTTTTATCAGACTGCCTGTTTTAATTCACAGAACCTGAGATTTTCTCTCCTTTTAATCTGAGATATCTGATGTCTGATTCCATACAATGGAACCTCTGGCACACATCTGTCTCGGCTGCAGGCCTTCACAAACACATGAACACAGACCCGTCCTCCAACCTTCTCAGCAATGTTTAAACATGCAGCTGGACTTGAGCTGCACGCTGTGTAGTTTGTGAAATTGTCTGTTTACAGCTATTCAGAGCAGCAGAGGAGCGGAACTCAATGGTTATTAATGTTTCTTTAATCACCAAAATAAGCGAATGATTAGTGTTTGTTATCTCTGCCTGTCCAGAAGACGAAGAGCACGGTCCCGGTGGTGCTGAGCACCGGCCCCAGGTGGCTGCTGGATGTGACTTGGCAGGGAGCAGAGGACAACAAAAACAACTGTGTGGTGTACAGCAAAGGTAAGCAGGCAGCGCCGGCATCCTGTTATCTCTCCGCAGTGCAACACACCACAGCAACACCACGGCAACACCACGGCAACACACCACGGCAACACCACAGCAACACCCACAGCAACACCACAGCAACACCACGGCAACACCACAGCAACACCACAGCAACACCACAGCAACACCACAGCAACACACCACAGCACGGCACGGCAACACACCACAGCAACACACCACAGCAACACACCACAGCAACACACCACAGCAACACACCACAGCAACAACACACCACAGCAACACACCACGGCAACACCACAGCAACACACCACGGCAACACCACAGCAACACACCACATCAACACCACAGCAACACACCACAGCAACACACAGCAACACCACAGCAACACCACAGCAACACCACGGCAACACCACGGCAACACCACAGCAACACCACAGCAACACACCACAGCAACACACCACAGCAACACCACAGCAACACCCACGGCAACACACCACAGCAACACCACAGCAACACCACGGCAACAGCACAGCAACGCCACGGCAACACCACAGCAACACCACGGCAACACCACAGCAACACCACAGCAACACCACAGCAACACACCACAGCAACACACCACAGCAACACCACGGCAACACCACGGCAACACCACAGCAACACACCACAGCAAAACAGCACGGCACGGCACCGCCGCAAAGACACAACTGTCTCTCTGCCTGTCTCTCTGCCTGTCTCTCTGTCTGTCTCTCTGCCTGTCTCTCTGTCTGTCTCTCTGCCTGTCTCTCTGCCTGTCTCTCTGTCTGTCTCTCTGTCTGTCTCTCTGTCTGTCTCTCTGCCTGTCTCTCTGCCTGTCTCTCTGTCTGTCTCTCTGTCTGTCTCTGCCTGTCTCTCTGCCTGTCTCTCTGCCTGTCTCTCTGTCTGTCTCTCTGTCTGTCTCTCTGCCTGTCTCTCTGCCTGTCTCTCTGCCTGTCTGTCCCTCTGTCTGTCTCTCTGTCTGTCTCTCTGTCCCTCTGTCTGACGTCTTCTCTCCTCTTCCTCGCTCTCTTCGCTCCTCAAAGTCACCAACACACCAATAATCGCATGTGTTCGCGGCTGCAAGGACACACAGACGAGCGCACACATCATGTGCACACATTCCCTCATGTTATCTGTGTCTCTCATCCAAAGAGTAATTTATATCACTAAAACTCTGATTAGGAACTGAGAAACATCACTTGACACCCAAAGTTAATGGTCTTTAGATTTCACAAGGTAATTAATGCCCCTTTCCTCCGTCTTCATACGGAGTGAATCCCTATCTGGGAGCAGATAGCAGGCGAGGCTCCAGTGCAGATTGTGGCCTGTCACGTTGCTTCATATGTTCCCTCACTAATTATCTCTAATAAATCGGACATCAGACACGGGATTATGTAATTACGATAAAAGAAATCCAGCATATCTGTCAAAATAATAAATGTTGTTTATTTAAATTGACCCTGAAAGCAGGAGAATCGACGGCTGCACAGATCAGCTGCTCAATCTGCTTCATTGTGTGACGCGAAGCCTCATTAAAACAGCCCAGCAGTGATGTGCAGGGGTTTGCTGCAGATTGTTTGGGACGATGCTTAAACTGTATCCAGCTCTGACACCCGGTCTTCACCCCCCCCCATGAAAGCACAAGGCTTCCGCAGCTATAATTGGGTCTTGACGGGTGTTAACCAGCGAGACACAACAAAATAAATACGTAAATAAAGATTTGTGTTTAGGATTGCAAAAGGGTGAAGGAAAGGGGCTCTATTTATCAGGTTTCAGAATGATTACCCCGTGACAATACCCCCCAAAGCTGCAATGAAGCTTCTTCTGCCTCAAAGTGAATAAGTGGCAGGAGTGGGATTTGCAACCCGGATTTTCGGTCTCCCAATTCTCATCTACTAATCACTCGACTGCACTGGGGAGTTATCCTCTTAACCGGCTACTTAACTTTGTGCTCTTTATCACCAGATCATTAAAGTTTTGATAAGCTGTTAAAGAAGATTATGCACTTCTTTAAAATCTTCTAATCTTTCTGCTTGGAGACCGACTGTACCAAACAAAAAAGGGACAATAACAGGATTTCTCCGTTTTTTTTTCCCTCCGCCAACGTGCGTCCTCGAGATAACATCAAACGTTCCGCATCACCACCTCGACCGCGCATCGCTGACAGCCCCCCCTTTGTTTATCGTTTCCAGTTTGACCTTATTAAATTAAACACAATAACATCTCCAGACGTCTTCTGAGAGTTGTTCTGTGTTGTTAAGTTCATTACGGGAAATCCTCGCAGAGGATCCGCACACGCCTGCCAACTGATGATATACGATAATAGGGAGCAAATGGAACGGAAATAATTGATTTAAATCTCAGAGTAGAAGTTGAATATCTCCTCCTGCATCGCAGCAGCACCCGACTGCAACACAAAAGGTTTCATAACTCACGTTCGATGCTGTTGATTGTTCTACGAGTTGATCGCGTTCACTTAAGGTGGTATTGCGAGTTCAAGACGATGCTAAAAATGTAGTAAAGTATCTAATATTTGATGAACTACAACAGCAAAATATTTCTACATGTATTGTAGTATTCTATGATAACATACCTTTACTTTAGAGTACCTTCACTCTGATGTTTTAGTATATTTTACTGATAATACTTTGAGTTGTACTTCATTCGTTGTATTGTGTTTTCAGCCTTTGGTATTTCCACCTTTAGGATGTGGGTACTTCCTTCATCGCCGTGTGACTTATCGTTCCTCCTCTTCATGCCGACAGCTCGACCACTGCAACACGGAAACTTTGCACTCTGAAACCTCCAATATAAAACGTCGGGTAACTCGGTGCGACACGCCAAACAATCAGGCTGCGTAATGCCGTACTTCATGAACAGCTTTGTATCAGCTGCGCCACAGAGCAAAGCTCTTCTGGAGAAATTGGTTGGAGGTTCAATTTTTCGGTCCTGTAACCAGAATTCGTTCCCATTGTGCTGCTGGTGACTTCCTGCGCCGACCGTGGCTCAGCGGAGGAAGTGTTTGATGCTGAATGTCTCCGGCGGTTCGACTCTTGCGTCTGCTGTGCAGAGTCAATCTGTTGCTCCATTTCAAACCGTCATTCTTCTCTGCCGTCGTTCAAATACTCCAATCTGCATGTGTGTGCACCCTCTGGAGGCGACTTAGAAATTGAACATCAATGTGCCGAACACGTCTGGTGAAATTCAAAAAAACTTTGCCAAAATTTAATCCAGAATTTGTTCCTTTCACTCCGGTTTGAAGTGGAATTGTGTTTATCGTGTGGACACTGTGTGGATTTATTAAAGGCTCTCCGGAGTCTAACAGCAACTTTCCCGCCACCTTAAAAAGCTGCAGCCCAGATTGTTTGTATCTCGGCCCCGGTGCTGGTTCCCTCTGTAGCTGCTTCATTGCTCCCTGAGATGTGTTACTTATGGAAAACAGTGAATATCTCAATACACAGTGTGCTTGCAGAATATGTTCTGGCTCACGTTTCAGTGGTCTCGGCTTCCTTTATGGCTGCCTGCGAAGATAGTAGCCGTTCACTTTGGATGCTTGCCAGTGTGGATCTATGGGGGAGTATCTCTGCGTGCGGACTGGTGATGGTTTGAGTGGGTATTGGAGGTTCTGTCCTCTGGTTTTATAAAGCTGCTCGTCCTCCATCCCGACGCTTGTCATTCAGGAAGTCAGGGACACATGTTGGAGGGGGAGAGGACAGGATCTGCAAAGTGATTCCTCTGAGAGTTGTATTCCTGCAGTGTGTTATGTTTAATGCATGCGGTGGAGAGCGTAACAAGGTGGTGTAGTCGGGTCCCTCCCAGGGCTCCCAGGGCGCCCCCGGTGATCCGCGAGACAAACTTACTGGTGCCAGCAGAACTACGTCTTTCCTGGTAATTTGTACTTCCCTGTCTGCATCATTCATCCAGATGAACGGACAGACAAGTAGAATCTGTTAGAAATTAAAAGTCTTGATAAGAGCTTGACACATCAGATTATATTTAAAGGAGCCACGTCTCGTGTACGATGTGGTTCTTAAAATAAGATGCAGCCGCGGCTCTGAAGGGAAGTGGAGAACTCCAATATCAGTTGTTCTCAGGCCGTCAGCACGGCCCTGTTTGTTTTACATTAAACCCCCTGGAAGAGCCTTAGCAGCCAGCCATTACTAAAACTCTCAACTCCACCACTGCGCGCACTCATTATCCAGAAATCCACCTGGAACTCCCACAATGCACTGCTGCACACTCCGACGGGCTCTTTGAACCGCTGAAGTTTTAGGGAGAGGCAGCGAGTCGGCAGAGTAATTATATATTACAGTAACGCTGGAGAGCGAGGAGAGAGAGGTAGAGGGAGAGAGAGAGAGAGAGAGAGAGAGAGAGAGAAAGAGAGAGAGAGAGAGAGAGAGAGAGAGAGAGAGAGAGAATAAAACAGTAATGTGTCCTTTTTCTTCTTCTTTTTCTTCAGCATATCTCGCTGATACGTTAACAAGTTCAAACCTTCCTGATTGGGAGGATTCCAACACTTTACTGGAGTTCAGCTGCTTGTCAATGAGCGGCTCCGTTTATTATTGTTGTTGTCAGCAATCATGAAAAAACCAACAATGTTTCAGTCCCTGAACCCTCCCAGTCAGGTAATTAATTCACATTTAACAGGACAGTGTTCATGCAACTGGTTTTACATAGCAACAGTGTGTTATAGGAACCTGTCATGTGTTGTTAGAGTGTTGCTGCGCGTCACAGAGGAATCACATGTATCAGTCAGTGTTTGTTAGGAGGATCAACATGTTGATTTTATTGGTTTCATTGGATTCAACCACAATAAGAAAACAGACGATCGTCCTTTATATTCACATGTTCTATAAATTCTTTGTGTAAACAGTTCATCGACGTCTGATTTCATCGCAGCAGATGTTACAACATGTTTAATTCCTGGATTAACATCGACTGTGTGAACCGAGACTCGTCTCAGAGATGACGAGTGTGATTCTGTTTAAAGTCCGTGGTCCGGTCTCTGACTCCCTCCGCGGTCGGTGTGAGCCTCCATTGTCGTCGCCCCATTGTCACCTGATATCTCAGCCCCCTGAAACTATACACACTCACTGTGACCACATTATGTGGCATTATTCAGAGGTCACCTAAACTTTTCAACTGTAAGCCTCTTAAGCCAGACCACATTCAGATACAGCATGTCCAATAAGTCTCCCGAGCAACCGGGCCCATTGTTCATGCTGAAATTGACCAATGTAACTAGGACGTTTTACATAAGCCCGGACAGTGAAGAATTAGCTAACTCGCTGTGTCTTTGTATTATTTCATTTTCTCTAAGTCCTCACAATCAGATCCTTTTTTATGCCTCCATTTTATTCCTGCCGCTCCGCAGCTGCAGACCTCTGAGGCACAAGATGAACTCGCATGACCTGCATGGACAGATGCAGATAGTTTAATACAACCAGCATTAAATCACCGCAGGAATATACTGTACAAAGACATTAGAGTATTAGAGAATTACAACTGTTCCTGCTCTCTAATTGGCAGCGTGCAGTGTTGTATAATATAAAGTCGAAACGATGAGAGCAGCTTCGTCTTAATGTTAAAAAATGTAATTGTTCATTTCAGCCCTTCTCTTTTAAAATGACTGCGGCAAAAAAAAAAAAGGAGGTACAAAGGGTTATTATCTGTTATCTGGGAACACAGTGAAATAGTGTGACTGAATAATAACTAAACAACTGACACAATGTAAAAATTTCATTATCAGTGTATTAAAACAAAATTGTACCCTAAAGGAGTCCCCACCACAGCTCAGAGCAGCCCACTAATTATGTTTAATTAAAAGACAACAGAGATCAACAGAATCGTTTTCATTAGGAAATTATTAATGATTCCGCTGCAGCAATAATTGATTGCACTGAGCCCGGCGATAAGTCGGTTCGGTCAGGCTGGATGAGCCGGGCACAGCGGAGCCGCCGGTTTAGGCAGCTTCTGAGTAATGTGTCTCGTAGCTGAACAACCACATTTGCAATAGAGGAGAAGTTACAAAGCTGGCTTTGTGGAGAGGAGGAGGAGGAGGAGGAGGAGGAGGAGGAGGGTTAAGAGAAGCAAAACCCAAATCAAACGGCGATCTGAGGACGGAACCGTCCCACGGATGTATTTAGGTGTCCTGCACATTTGGGTCCACATGACTGAGACGGCAACACATCATTTTATTTTGTCTACAAACATATTCAAGAGGGCGTTTTCTCCTCTTTTTTTTTCTCCATGCTGTCTTGCTCACAAACTACACACACACACACACACACACACTTTGCTGCAGCTCCATTTAGCGCCATGTGAAAGACGTCAGCTCCAGACGCTTCCTCCGACAGCCTTTTATGTGTATTGTTCTCCTGCTGCGCCGGCAGTTTCCCTGGTAGACGGTACAGCACCGGCAGCAGACGCCGCCACACTCTCGGTGCCACGGCACCCACATGCGCCGCAAAACACACTCACTCAACGCCATTACCGAAAAATTCGCATAATGGCTGCTGACACATATGTGTCCGTCTGCATTCAGAGCAGACTAAGCCTTGAGAGAAAAAACAACAATGCAGGGTGAGAATGTAAAAAGGAGTGATGGGCACTGATGAGGGAGCAGATTATTCTTTTCATATCGCTGTGTAAGATTCGGTGGCTGCAGTCTGTATGCTTGAATGCATGTTTTTTAGGATGTGCTTATGATTTGTGTGTGTGTGTGTGTGAGTATAGTCGCTCGTCCTTGTATCAATGCCACAGAAGGAGTCAGGCTAATGAGCATGGGCTGTCCTTAGAGCAGGAGGGTTTGGGTTGTGCCATTCACTCTGCATATTTAAATGCCTTGTAGAGCTTAAGTAGGCCCACTTTTCCATGTCAGGGCAGCGTTCAATCCTGCTGCGACCATTAATTATGATACCATTGTGCTCCAGTGTGGCTAATAAGAGTGATGTATTGCACCCTTGTGGCATTATAATCATCTGAGTGAAGTACCTGGACTACACTGAGCTCGCTTTAAGCACCGCATTTAAGAAAAAAAAAAGGGGGAAAAAAAAACAGCGATTGAAGAGGAGGCTTCTTCCCTGCACTCCGTCTCCACCGCCGGCTGCGGCCGCCGACGCTCCTACATGAGGATGTGTCACAGATGTAGCTTCTCTATAATTGTATAATCAATGATGAGAAATGCTTTGGTATTGATCATGCAGGAGGGCTGCTCGTGTGCCCGGGAGTGGAGGCAGCGAACCCCCCCCCCCCCCCAG
>CAAKHC010015635.1:0-29992 GCA_901007825.1 Macroramphosus scolopax | reverse complement strand
GGGGGGGGGGGGGGGGGGGGGGGGGGGGGGGGGGGGGGGGGGGGGGGGGGGGGGGGGGGGGGAGCTTTTACCGAACTGTAAATCATGCTTCACTTTTAAGAGGTTGAAAAATAAATAATGTCAGAAAGTGGAATGATTTCGGTGATTTAGGGCAGCTTTTGAGAAGCGTATTACTAGAGGTGACAGCTGGCGGGAGATAGGCGGGCTGTGTTAAGAGGGAAGGATAAGAGGCTATGACATTATGTCTCCAGGGTTCAGGTGTCAGAGTCAAAGCGTGAACCACCATTACCAGATCAATACTTCTCAGTTTTCTACTTATCTGGCCTGATGGTTAGCAGCAGCTTTTCTGGATATACACAGGCACTAAATGCCACAGCTGGGAGGACGGCTGCAGATCACACAGGGAATATGTGCACCTCTTCCCCCTGCTGATCGGGAGCAGGACTCAAGGTGAAGGTTGGAGCTGGAGCCCAATAAATTATTTATTTTATCTGCAGAAAAAAAAAAAATGCAATCGGATAAATGAAATGTGTATTTTAAGGAAAAGGGAAGTCTTTTTTCTGTTTGGTTGGAGAACAAACGTAATGTCACGTCCGTCCTCGCGCGGCGAAGAAGAAGACACACGGAGAAACAAGGAAAAGTGTGTACTTTCAAGTCTTTCATTAAACTTCAGACGCTTCGGAGTTAATCCTTCCTGTACGTAGAACAAATACTCAGCATTCAACAATTTAAAAAAGCCAAGAGAGGGAGAGGAGGGAAGAGAGAAAGAGAGATGAGGGGTGGGGAGGAGGAGGAGGAGGAGGAGGAGGAGGGGGGGGGGGTGGCCTGATCGCTACATATTCATATTCCTTTGCAGGCGTTATCACTTAAAAGGCTTTCTAATTACAACAACAAGACAAAAACTCCTTGGATTCCTTCCAGACCCGCTAAATGATAAAATAAGCTTGCACTCTCTCTCCTTCTTAATCTCTGCAAAGCACCTTGGAGCCTCATCTCCCAAATACAGGCGAATGAATGTGAAAATGCCATTTAGAGATGCAGGTGTGACATTTGATAAGAAACTTCTGGATTAAATATGTTCTGCTAATGAGGAACCCGGCTACCCCATCAGGGCAAACTATTGGTGGGATTGTGTGCGTGCTGATAACATTCCGCACGCAAACATCCAAATTCATTATTAATAAACAGCCGCAGTCTCTCTATCACACAGAAAGTCTGGATCCTTCAGTGGAGGGACGGGGATGTTGCGTCTCATTAGGAGAGGCGCCGGGAAGGAAGGGGGAGGTACGGGCGGTGTATGTGGCGGGTCGGGGTATCAACTGTTTTCATATTTAGCTGTTTGGGGCTTTTTTGGGGAGGGGGGGAGAGAGAGGATTTCAAAGGGTATGTTAATGGTGCATTGAATGTTGGAACAAAAGGGTTGAAAGTTTCAGGGGATCTGGCAGCGCCGGAACTCCGGCTACAGCTAATACGGAAGCAGGCTAAGCCATCGGTGCGGCGGACTGGGAAGTCCCCGGCCCCGGCTTGACATTTATAACGATTTGGAGAAGATTAAAGCCGTATTACTGCTGTAGTCCATAATGTGGCTCTGTAATGAGGTGTGAGTGCGTCGTGGAAGTCACCGGCGGCTTCAGACCTTTTTTCGGGGGGGGGGGGGGAAAGACACATGGAAACATGGACACTTGACCGCATTGTGGTCATCTTCTCCGGCTGCATGCGAGCGACTCGGAGGCTGCGGGGTGGTGACGGGAGTCAGAGGGAAGCCAGAGATTGGCCTGCCAGTGGAGGCTGTGGCTGCCACCGTTGAAGACTTGTCAGTCTAAACCAGCTTAGTTCAGCCAGCCAGCAAAGTGTCTCAGACTGACAGGCAGCACTTTGTTATTCGGACCAGTAGCTGGAGGTCCGCGCCTGCCGCCTGGAAATATTTTATATTCATATAGAAATTACAAATGGAATGTGTGATTCCAGGCACAGTAAATGGATGTGCAATTTTTTTTTATTTTTTTTAAAGTTCATTCCTTCTAAAGGAAAAAAAAAAAACAACAGCTTTGGGAATCGTGCCAGCACTCCGGTTTCTGACATTATTCATTTATCCCGGATGCTTTTTACAGCACGCAGCAAAGAATTCCCGTCCTAAAGCAAAGAAATGAATATTCAGGAGGGTGTTTAAAAAAAACGCATGTGTTATCTGCAAAAATAAAAACACAGGTAATTCCACGTTAGCATGTGCAAATGAAGGTTGCAGGTGTCGTCCGTCCATTTAAACGCTCTTTATGATGTTAATTAGTTGTTAGCGTAATTTCCAGCCTCCGCCATCAACCGTGAGAAGTTCAGAGACCTGCTGTTAACTGAGAGTCAATGCCATGGCAGCGTTTCAAGAGCTCCCGAACAGGACGGCCAGTGATAACGAACAGGTGATGGGGCCTGATGCCTATGGCAGCAGGATATTGCAAAGACAATTGAATTCGTAGGGGAGAAATGAATCTCCTGGACAGCATATCAAATGTTAAAACAACACACATTGCATGCAATTTGCTTATGCAGGAGGGTGATAAACTGTGGTTATTTAAAAGATAAACAAAGGGGGATCTAGAGCAGTAAATTGTGCATGTGTGTTTATTCGCGATGAGTAATGCCAGAGGTTTATAGTCCCAGACACAGGCAGTCGTACATTATGGCTTCTCTGTTTGTGTGATAGTAGTATTTATGATATTGGAATTTATGTTGCTCTGTATTAACGGTGTCTGTGTGCCAGTGGTGGTCCCGGTTTGAACACACTCAGTAGATTTGGTATTTGTTTGAGTGAATGCCTTTGAGTGAGAGGTCAGGTTCATTATGCCCTGCGTTCCTCCTCACAGGAATCCGGCTTCCTGAGGTTAAATACAACACTGCGAGTGTTTTCTCCAGGAAAGGGAACGCCACTGGAATAGAGGAGTTTCATCTCCTCCGTCCCTGCAACAGCTAATCTGAACCCCTCGCAATAACATTTCCAGTCCGCTTCCCCTGACTCCAGACGTATTTGCTCTCCCTTGCTGCTTGTGTCCTGTTAAGATTTAAACAGCAAACATAAAAATGCAGAAGATAACCTGCGAAAAGCTTTTGGAGGGACTTGACTGCAACATTATTTTAAAGACCAGATCCGAGAGCTGCGGCGCAGCAGTCGGGAGTGATTATCTGCTGTGATCCCTCTCCGATGCACCAAAGTCATTCATCTGCCGATCCTTTACCCGCCACACACACACACACACACGCAGCCCTATGCAAAGGCAGACCCCTAATCATGTCGACACTGTGTGTCAGTGCAGTGGATGAGCGAGGCCTAGAGATGAGAACGTCTCTGTAAACACGGCCAGGCAGCAGGGAGCTCCGCTCTCCCCCACACCGCTCAGAATAAGCAAAGGGAAGATTTAGGGATTTTGCCGGGGCCCAACTTTGTAGTATCGGCTCAGGGACGTTTTCAGGGGTGCTGCCTATGGGATATTGTTCTTAGCTTATGAAGTGCCGCCTGCCCATTATAAGCTGTGTGTCTTTTGTCAATAGAATTACAATTATCTTCGTTTCTTTCCCTCCTTTGGATTTAACTCTTCGGTATCTGGAGCGGCCCACAGACTGCCTACATGTTCTATCACTGACCTCTGCTGTTGACCTCTAACATTTAGATAAACTGGCGGAATCTTTACGAGGAACTCTTATTACACTGCTGTGTAATTTGACCTCTGTATTCACAGAACTTTTTTTCCTGCAGCCCCGTCGATCATGAACTATCATGACAGACTAGTAAATCTACTGTGCATCAACTGAGCACTTTCCATAAACAGGCTAATACAATTGGCTGCATCAAACGGGATGTATATTAACAACAGTCAGATGTGCTCTCTCCCCTGTCAGGATTCTATTATGGCGCGTGCTTCCGCCCCTTGTTTTGATGCAGCGGTAATTTAAAGACCGATCTTAATTGACTTATTTTTTCCGCATGTCTGTTGGAGCTTGTGCATGCGCTGCAATAAGAGTCTTGTTTCTTTATTGGGCCACACACAATGTACTGAGTTCAATTTTACCATTCATAATGAATGCAGCCTCGCCATTCAAATGCAGCCATAAGCACACAGCAGATAAGAATTTAATTAAATGTAGATTAAAACCAAACAGGAAAACACACTAGCTGATAATTTTTTATCACGTCCCCTGGTCATATTTTTTTCCCTCATACTTTCGACTTGTTCTTCCTTGGGCTACATCTTTTCAGCCTGCCAAAAGTGGCGAAACACCTCACACATCTCACCGTGGTGCCGTGAGATTGTGTAAAATGCAAAACGAGGGGCGGTCACACGATTAATCAGAATCCTCGTGTCTGGGGAGGATGGAGGCTGGCGGAGGATTGAGGGAGGGGGGGGGGGGGGGGGGGGTGTACAGAGGTGCAAGGAAGGAATTAGTTGCTTCATCCCAAATTTGCATCATATTCCAAGGGACAATCTCAGCACTGTAGGCAATGGGAAACATATCTTGCTCTCTGCAGGAACAATTAAATATTTTCTACAATGCTGAATAAATGTCACCTTCAGTATCAAATTGTCCATACTTGCTAAACATGATGTTACAGCGAGTGCCTGGAAAGCATGCCTGAGCGGCCAAAAAACACTATTTTAGATGTGGTCGGCAGCCTCAGCTAACGTGGTGTAAGACACATCGAGGAGCTGCTCACCCCGGGCACTAATAATGTGTTGAACTCCACTGGGGATCCCAGTGAGCAGAGACAACCGGCATCGTCGGGGATTTCCCTGCTGAAACATGAAACCCGGCCGCGCCGTTATATCAAACACATACTTTCTTTTTTTTTTTTTTAAATGTTGGCAGACTGCAGTTCAGCTTCTGAGACAGACTTTCCCCTGCTTAGGTAATTTTAATTACCATCAAACGTGCCTTCTGTAATATCTTTATGCAGCCTTCGTATACGTTCTCACATATTTACATTTGATGTATTTTTTTTTGCAAAAAAAACATGAATTTCTCAACATCTGCTGGATTTATCATTTAGTAATTTTCTCTTGCATCCAGCTGTTCCAGCCGTTTCAGACAGCTGATGGCTCAGACAGCCACCTAATTCTATATTCAAATATCATTTGCTTTAAACAGAGATGGCGCTCTCGTCTCCTCGTCGTCGGTGACGTCCTCAGACTGGAGCTCCAATTGTAAAATCCGTAAACATGTAAACTGGATTTTGCTAACGTGCGGCTGCTCTTGCATCAGCAGAACAGAAACATGATCTTGCTAATGTGGCGGTAGGCTGCAGCTGCAGTGGCATCGCTGCCACCTCCACAGCGGCCGACACCGCCGTGCCGCTGCCTGGCTGGCTGTGCCCGGCCGGCCTGCCCACTGCGCTGGTGCTGCATCTCAGTTCCACTCTATTACCCTCACGCAGGCGATTGGCCTTTTCTGTGGGGAAAAGAGCAATTTCCTGTCGCAGTCTGTTTGATCAAGTGCTAAACCCTTGTGATCAATAGAGAGACAGATGTCGGCTCCAGATGGCCGCGTGGTGATACCTGGGGCAGCGCGGGGGCTTGCCAGGACGACAGAATGGCAATGAGCAAGGGCAGCGGCTGCGCTCCCGATGCACCAGCCACCGAGACACAATGTGACAGACGCAATTAGGCCGTTTAGCCGCAGATTATTTATTTCTCTTTCAAACCCACAGAAAATTTAATTAGCACATACTTTAAGCAATATGTAGAATTACAGGGGTGCAGAGCGTGAGGGCACGCTGGGACGCTGCACCGGTGATAGGTGAGGGTGAGTGTGTGTCAGAGTGTGTGCGTGGATCCTCGGTGTGTCGCCGCGCTGGCTAATAAAACACACACGGGCTCTTTGCAAATGAAATGAAAATGTTCCAAGGCACAAATCGGTTCATGAAGAATTCATGAAGAAAAAAAAAAAAAAACGTAACTTCGTAAATTTCATTCCTCCTGACCAGAACAATAATGTTTGAATTCCAAAGTGGATGACAGGTGCATCTCTTTGGCTCTCCGTCCTTCTGGAGAGTCAAAAAAATAACTGCCAGCACCAGAAGGCCAAAACAGACCTTTCCAAGGAGGCGAAACAGAGGAGGAGAGAGGCTCCCATTTTTTAAACGGCAAGCATTTGCATTAGGGCTGGCATCAACCATACACCCGCCCCACCCACACACACACACACTGCAACACCCACACACTGACACACACACGTACAGACCGGCCAGCCAGCCCATGTGGTGCAGGGCCGGAGCCATGTTGGAGGAACCACTGAGGCGCGTGGCAATGGCTTTGCTGCTCTCCCAGGAAAACCGAGCTCGTCGGCGTTGGCCCTTCGCCGTTCACCTGCTCCCACCGAGGCATGATGGGTAGGGGGTTATGGGCCACGGGGCCGCAGCTGGAGGGAAGGGAGGGGTAGGGTCTGCCGTAGTGCTCGGTACAGCATCCTGTCACGAGGGGTCTTCAGGTCCCATTAGCGGGGCTTGGTCCGGACGGGTCCCCGACCAGGCTGCCGCCACAGCAGGGGCCGCGGTAAACACATGTCGACTGGCCACAACCAGGACTCAGGCAGCGCTACCCGCAGAGCAGGACGGTTAATAGAGTCCTCAATGGGACAAACCTGTCCAAATAAAGAATAAAGCAGAGCTGTGCTTTAATAGTCTCCTCCACTGTGGACAGGGAGGAGCGTGTGTGTGTGTGTGTGTGTGTGTGTGTGTGTGTGTGTGTGTGGCAGCTAATGAGGGAGAACAGCTTTGTACTGTAGGAATTTGTGGCTGCTTATGTTTCAGACTGACAGCACCAAAGACACATATGTTACGTGCGACACAGAAATGTAAAACGCTCTCAGCCTGGATCCTTTTTTATAGAAGAACATTAACTTTGTTTAACTGATGGAGAAGGAAGGAGGGGAACGAGTGCATGATAAATCCAGCTGGTTCCATCTAGAACGGCTCCTTTAAAGACGATAATAAAACGGCAGATGTGTAAAGTGGGGAAATATTTCGGCTTTAATTAAATGTATTTCCATAGAAACACGTGGAGGATGAATAGACGTGTGTAGCAAATTGAATCTGAAATCCTCAACAGCCCATCGCGGTCTAATAAAGCAAAAATAGCTTCTAATTCAGGTTTCTATTTTTCCCTCCTTCAGAATTATTACAACACTATTAGCAGCAAACATCCCCTGCCGGTGTCGTTCTCCTGCTCTGAAACCTCCAGAGAGACTCACAAACCTCTTCTCATTTCAAAGTGAAACATTTAATTTTTGCTCAGTAAAAAACATTTGCTGAATCACATCGTCGTTTTTTTTTTTTTTCTTCAAAACAATTTTTTAAAAAACGTGTGTTGCAGGACGTCGTTCGGTGCGGTGGTGCTTTCATGTCTTTGTTGACGGTGGATGTATACTGTGATACTGTGGAGGGAGCCGTGTGTACGAGGCTCCCCTGGGAGGAGTTTTTAATTTGTGGATTGTGACCTGCTTGCCATTCGCTCAAGGCCATCGATGAGCTCTCAGTTCTCCGTCTGCAGAAACACTTGATGCTAAAATTAGTCTGGACACTGTAGTGCAAAAGGAGGGAAATCTGGGGGGTTTGGGGGTGTCAGGCAGGACGAGGCAAGTCGGGGATCTGTAAACATATTTACTGAACACTATTTATTCCCTGGGAAATAACAGATTGTTTACCTGCTGCAATTTTGAGCTGTTAGAAATTAAATATAAAAAATTTGCTAAAACTGCAACCATGTCTGGTTTGCTACATTACAGACATGCAGACAAAAGATTCCTAAACCAAAGAGAGATCATGCAACTGTGGATGTTCAAGGACACACGACATAGTTTGCACGTAAAGATCAAGTAAAATGTGCGCAGAAGAGCGTCTTTTGATTCAGAACGATTTCTCGCAAGAGTAAGATCTTTCGTACCTACCTGCGAGCTCACGATGTGTGAGCAGACTGCTGCCACGCTGCTCTGCCATGTCTGAGATGTCTCTGCATCATCACGGCGACACATCCAGCGGCCGCAGCTTGAGCATGAGAAGAGTGCCTCCTAGTGGCCGGGACGAAACATGAGCGGGGCTCAGTGGAAGGAGAGAGTCAATCTGTGTCAGTGCCTTAGTGAAATAATAGTGGCGTCAGCTTATTGTAGTTTAGTGTACCGCCAATAACAGTAAGCTTGTTTGACCCTGTGAATGATGTTCCCGCTCACATTCAACTCAGCGTTTTCCTTTCTGCCCGCCTGCTCGCTCTGCCTCCGATTGGGACGGCGATGTGACAGCCATGAGTCATCCTAATGTGTTCAACTCTGATGATCCAGAAACAGTCCAAATATTTACCAGTATTCATGAGGAGGATTTGTTTAGTGTTTGTCGGAGCACCGTCGGCTGTCAGGTGCAGATACAGATATTATTCATCCACAATTTAGGATTAATAATTTCACCCAGGCCTCACAGGGAAGTTTACCGTGAAGTTGTTTTGTGTGTTGTAATTTACTCGTCCCTCGATAAAGCTTTGTTAAAGAGGAGGAAAAAAAAAGGGGGACTGTCAGTTAACAGCATGCAGCTACTTGATATTCGTAGGTGTGAGGAGCTTGTTCCCATTTGACCAGGAGGAGTTGGAGCTGATTTGGAGACAAGAGGAGTAGAGGTCTTTAATTACAACCCTCTCTGTGGCTTCAGGCACCACTGGCCTCACTTCACAATTAAGACCAGCAGTTAGCGCCGAGCCAATAGAGGAGAAATGAGAACTTTAAGGGCCTGAATAACCGACGGAAAGAAAAAAAGAACTCATAACAATATCGGCATCACACTGACAAAGAGGAATCAGCAGATTCAGCTTCAGCTTGGAAATTGTATTTAACAGCGTCTTTGTAAGGAATTTGTAATTTGTGCAACATGATACGTAATAAAATGAGCCCCAATGCATCCGGGTGACGCCACCGGGTCAGTGTTTGTTGTCCAAGAATCTCCAGTGAACCCTCCCAGTCCGTGGCGTCGTGGGACTGCACTCCAGCGCCGTAATGGCCCCTGCAATGGAAATGCGTTCCAACAGATGGGAGCGGCGAGTGCTGATGTGCTTAACTACGCATTTTACAGCTAAACTATTAAAGAGTTGTGCTGTTTACACACCAACATTTGAATACCTGTCTTCAGGCCAGTTTAATTATCCGGGCCCTTCTGTTATTTCTGCCGCTTTGTTGTCTCTCAGCTTTGCACAAGGCATGAGATTTGTTTGCGGCTTCATTAAGATACGGCGGCGGTCGCGGTTTGCAGGGAGCACGAAGAAAAAAAAAATCATCCCTGCTCAAGTATCTCGTACTCTGTTCCCCCCGCCGCCCCCGTGCACATACAGATACTATACACAACCGTATTTTTATAAAGTCATTTAAAGTGAGAAAATTAAAAAATGCCCTGTGATGCCTGCACTTTGAAATCTCTTGGGGCTTTAGGCAAAGGGGAGGGCACACATGCCCCAAGTCCCCGCGATTCATCCTGAGACCTTTGATTAGTTTGTAAGTACTTATAGGGGGGAAAAGGGTTTGCATTATAAATTTGTTTCATGAATTTCTTCATATGTTCATCTTCAACTGCATGTTCAAATAAAGCATTAATCAAAGGGAAGAGAGGGAAGAGAGGGAAGAGGGCATTTAGCCAGCGGAGCCATAGTCTCAGGGCCTCCGTGAGCTGGTGGATACGGTATTGAGAGACTTTAGGAAGCAGTGGTTTTTAATTATCTGGACGACGTACAGGATGCCGTTTTCTGATTGTTTTAATGAGGCAGCTGGCCTATTGTCTCTCCTTAATTCCTCCATTGTTTTTAGAATATGTCATAGTTCTTTATTCTTTTATCAGGTGCTCTGCAGGAGGATTTAGACAATAGCCTTCATTCCAACTGCATTGGCCGATGCACAAAGGCGGCTCGCTGCAGACAGTTAGCAGGCAAACAAGTGCAAATCACAAGCTGCACTTTCCACAGCCTTTTTCCCCAGTTTCATGACTTACATTTCGGTCTCTCGCTCTAGCCCTTGACCTCCCTGCTCGCTCCTTCATTCAGACAGATCACAGCGTTGTCAGAGGTGAGTCACCTGTGTTTCTGTGATTTAAATCACCTGCCAGGGGGACTCGGCCATGACGGCGGTTTCAAGAGAGCTCTGGGATGGAATATTCTCCTGGTCTGAAGCATCTGTGCAGCCTGATTTATAAGCTCGGGTCTCCATGTGTGCTTGTGCATGTTCCTGCAGTGTCAGTACACGCTCATACAATACTACACTGGCAGGTTCAGGTTTAAATCACGACTGGTTTGAAGCATCAGAATGAATCGACAGAAAACTGCTAGGATACGGATTATCATGAATAAATATATATGCACAAGCAGCAGCTCTGATTCATAATTCTGATGTATAGTTTAAACCCTAATTGAGTGTAAGAAGCAGAGTGCTGCCTCAGTGTTTGTGCAGCTCAGTAGAACTGGTACATCCAGTCCTCAGCTCACTTCCAGCCTTCTTGCACACAACAGATGGATCTGTAGCATCCTTGGCTGAGGGGAGTCAATCCGAGTGCAGATTCTGCTGTCAGAAACGCAGTAAAACATTTCATCAGACTCCACATATAATGCGCTTCTTTCTCAGCAGAAGAGAGCGTGCGGCGTCTTTGATTCGGATTGATCCAAAAACACTGATTTGTATCTGAGCGTCGGGGCCTCGTTCCTAATTCTCTTTGTAAGCCGAGTGCGTCTGAGATCCGTGCAGAAGGGAGGGAAACTTTTGTGGCTGCGACTGCGATATATTCGCCCGCCATTGTCGGTGGCAGTTTGTATCTACCTTGATGGTAACTTGGGCAGACAGTGGAGAGGAGTTTTGTTATTTTAATTAGGAGATAAAAATTCAAAGGGGCCTCTCCAGGCAGTGTGTGGTATGACAGAATCAAAACGATGAAGAGGAGCGGCCTGAAGTGTGTCTCGTCACAGCAGATTGGCTGACAGATAGGCACTGCTCTTTAAAGGGGTGCTGACACGCACACACACACACACACACACACACAAATGGGACACAAAGATAGCATATTTTAATACCATTTCCCTCCTTTGACAAGTTGGCGCCGGTCTAATTTTCGCTGCTCCGCCAGCAGATACGAAGGACTTGAAAGATTTTAATCAAAACAGTCTGAAAAATTCAATTTTGAATTGAAATAATGAGGCAATTCATTCTAGAAACGTAACAATGATTTATACATAATGCATGCCTCGGTGGTGTAACGTCACGGCAGCTCTGTTTCCCCCCCCCGGTTTAACATCTCTAATAAATCCACAGAATCGTGGATTGTTTCCGTCCGCAGCCGTCCTGCAGCTCCGTGGTCGTGTCGACAGGCCGGCTTTAAACCCGGTGATTCATAGGTTTTGTGTAAACATGAGTAATCAGTGTTCCACATGCGTGGGGGCTTTCTTGCGTCCCCCTGCCTTCACACCTCTCCTCAGGACTCTCTTTATTCTCCATCAGCCGGGGCTCAAATCACATGTCCCCTCTCAGCCCGACACTCCGTTGGTATGTTTGCACATCTTTGAAAGCTAACAGCGTGCTTTAATTAATTGTCCAGCTTTCCTCAGAAACAATGTCCTAATTCTGCCATTTAGCGGCGGCGTATCATAGTTTGTTGTTATCTCCCCGGCCAGATTTCTGTAAATAGTCATATTAAAAACTTTAATCTCTTCAATGGAAAATGAAGTGCAGCTGAAAAACCTGTCATGTGCCGAGATAAATATTATCTAAGCCGAAGCCCTCAGTCTCCCCCGCTACCTCCCCATCCTTCCCGCTACCCCCTCCCCGATTCTCTGACTTAATGAATATGTTCAGAAGATTTCAGAGGAATGCTTAATCCCAAAACACAACAATCTAATAACATGGAGGACCTGTCTCAGTGTTCTGGTGGGCTAGTTTACCTCCGACGAGGTTCGCTGCTCCTGGAAACCAACACCAGCAGCCTGCAAGACACAATTCAGGGAGACATTTTTAATGACATTTTCCCAACTTTCCTTTCATTCTGGTTTTATTTGACCAGGTATTTATTTCTACGTCACATCCTGACGTGGGAACAAAGGTGCTGCTCTGTTCTGACCCACACACCTCACTGCGTCACCGTGTCGTCAGCCGCTCTGATGGCTGCTCACAGCAACGCAGCATCGATTCTGCTGATGACTGTGATTATTAACATGGTCCCATTGTACTATCTTCAGTAGTGTGTAGCTTCCTCTTTCAGCTGCTTCCTCCTGTATAACATCCCCGACCTTTCAGGCCTGAACTACTCGTATACACGTAGCAACGCCTTCCCTTCTCCCGCTGCAACCGTTCTAACATCCTCTCTATCTCTGTGTCGTCCAGGTGGTCAGCTGTGGTGCACCACCACCAAGAACATGATGGAGGGCGAGGAGCTGGTGGCATTCGCGGTGGACTTTGACTCGCGTCTGCAGGCGGTGAACCACATGTCTCTGAGCGAGGGCATGTACCCAGCCAGGCTGCTGGACAGCATCCAGCTCCTGCCGCAGCAGGCCGCGATGGCTTCCATCCTGCCCACCGCCATCGTCAACAGTGAGTATCTGCAACACCTCGCCGTGCTCTTGTTTAGACAATCGCACGCACCGTCTTCAGCGCGCGCACCACCGAGTCCACGGCTTGCACCCAGTCACCTGCTTAACGAGGAGCGTCGTCTCCGCCGGGCGTAGATTAACCCAGATGAGTCTCTGCGTTGGAGATAAGAGCCGTCGACCTTCAAGTTTTGGGTTCACATAAACACACACAGGCTCGGACTAACGTGTTAATTGCGAAATACACGCCTCATGCAAATAGTGCGTTTGTTTATTTAGCGAGGGCTATCTGGGTTCAGCTCGACAGGGAGGCTTCTGTAAGCAGATGGTCCAGTGTTCTTGTTTGCCCTTGAGAAAGGGCACCAGCCCAGTGGTGGCAACGCAGCGATACGCGGCAGCTGAGGATTTGGTGGAAAAGCCTTTTAACACAGGCTTTGAGAGTCAGAACTGTAGTGTGTGTGTGTGTGAATGCAGCACACTTTCTTTACACTGTGTACATATGAAGTACCGTACGTATCCTGATATCATGTCCCCTTTGTCCCCGTCCGTGTCCCTCCAGAGGACATCTTCCCCTGCAAAGCGTGTGGGATCTGGTTCCGCAGCGAGAGGAACCTGCAGGCCCACCTGATGTACTACTGCAGCGGGCGGCAGCGGGAGCCGGAGACGGTGGTGGAGGAGAACGACAGCGGCCCCCACCAGACCCCGAGCATCTGCCCCTTCCCTCAGTGCAACAAGAGCTTCTCCGGAGCCAGAGCCCTGGAACTGCACCTGAGCACTTCACACAGCGGTGAGAGGAACTACAAGCTGGCTACTTTCAATCATTCAGAAAAAAGATGACGTTGAGAAGTGTTTTTTTTTTTTTTTAGAAAGAAAGAATGTGGAAAAATGTCTGTCATTTCTTCTCAGAAATAAACATCTCCTCCTGTCAGCCAGCGTAGTTGACAGTCTCTCCTCTCGCAGAGAGGAATCTAGTGGATGGGAATAACCTTGGCATAATGCACGAGTGTTTGATGATTTCTACAGTTAACTCTAAAGGAGAAGTGGGAGGCGAGATGCTGAGCTTTTCTCCCTTTTATCTCCTTCACAGGTGTCAAAATGGAAGAGAGCCTCCCTCCTGGCACCAGCTTGAAATGCACAATCTGTAACTACACGGCAGATTCTCTTATTACATTCCAGCATCACATCATGTCTCACCTGTCACAGGCGGCCTTCAGATGCAATCACTGCCATATCAGCTTCCAGAGCCACAGGGAACTCTTACAGCATCAGGACTTACATGGGCACGGCAGCAAACTTCACAGGGAAGGCGACGGCACCGAGCATTCCCCCAGGGGGCACGAGGAAAGCCTCCAGCAGCAGCAGCAGCAGGCCTGCGCTGAGCTGGCCAACAGGAAGGATGCTCTGCTGGGGAGTCCCAAAGGGGCCCTCAGCAAGGAGACCAGCACAGACGGGGAGGCTGACAAGGCTGAGAAGAAGCCCATGCTGTCTGTTCAGAAGGGAGAGGCCCACCCAGGCAGCAAAGCCAGTTTTTCTTACACCAGGATCAAGTCTGAGCCCTCCAGCCCCCGGCTGGCCTCCTCCCCTGTGCAGCATAACATGCCTACATTTCCCATGGGCCCCTTCTTGTCTCAGTTTGCTTTCTCCCAAGACATTTCAGTGGTCCCACAGGCTTCGGAGATTCTGGCTAAAATGTCAGAGCTGGTTCATCGGCGGCTGCGCCATGGAGGGAACAGCTACCCCCCTGTCATCTACAGCCCCCTCATGCCCAAAGGGGCCACCTGTTTTGAATGCAATATCACCTTCAGCAACCTGGACAACTATTTGGTCCACAAAAAGCACTACTGTAACAGCCGCTGGCAGCACATGGCCAAGTCCCCCGACTTCTCGGCCCTCTCAGATAAGGTCCCCGAGGCGGTGAGCCCCAACAGCGGCCACAGTTCTGTTAGCATGTTGACGGGCTGCCACCCTGCCGACGCAGACAGTCACCTCATGCAGTCGGCCTGCCTGAACTCCAGCGTGTTGGACATGATCAACGCCGGGGCCAAAGGACCCGATAAGGATCTAGCAGGGCAGGTGAAGAAGGTCTCCACTCCAACCGGGGCCGAGGAGAGGCTGAACGGCAAACAGATGGAGGGGAAGAGCCCCAGTACCGGTTTGGTGGAGAGCGACAACGACCCAAACAAGACCACCTGCGAAGCCTGCAACATCACCTTCAGCCGTCACGAGACGTACATGGTGCACAAGCAGTACTACTGTGCCACCCGTCACGACCCTCCCATGAAACGCATGTCCACCAACAAGGTGCCGTCCATGCAGAGGACCATGAGAACCCGCAAGCGCAGAAAGATGTATGAAATGTGTCTCCCCGATCAGGACCACCAGAGGCCCGCGATGGGCCAGCCGGGGTTCCTCGGGGTTCCTCCCATGAACCCGTGTACATCCCAGGAGGCTGTAGAGAGCCTCGCGGACCGCTTCCACCCTCGTTGTGACATCTTTCCAGGTATGGTACCCAAACACCTGGAGGCCTCTCTGACTGTCACAAAACCCATTCTTGCTCCCAAATGCAATACGGTGGAGCAGCAGGAGTTGGACGCTCCCATCGATCTCAGCAAAAAGTGTTCACCAGTCTCCGACAAAACATGTAGCTCTCCCAAAAGACTGTTGGACTATCACGAATGTGCAGTGTGCAAGATAAGTTTTAACAAAGTGGAGAACTACTTGGCACACAAACAGAACTTTTGCCCTGCAACAGCCGCCGCCGCCGCCGCCGCCGCCGCCGCTGCTCAGAAACCACAACAGCAGCAGCAGCAGCACAATGAGCCGGGCAGCCTGGAGCCTGCGATGTTCCCAGATGTGAAGAGCGAAGCCAATAACAACACTGATGACGTCTACGATAAGAGCCCAGGCAAGTGTGAGAAAAACGGCAATGGGAAGGTGATGGTGCAGAATGGAGGCATGTTCCCGCCTCACCTGGGGCCGGTGCCGGGCCTCAAGCCTTTTGCTGAGCCCCAACTCATCCCATCAAAAGACGAGAATAAGAATATGTTTCTGCCCCATTGCCTTTATCCCGGAGCAATAAAAAAGGTGAAAGGTCCCGAGCAAATATCGCCGTATTTCGGGATAAAGCCGACCGATTACGTGACCGGGGGACCGGTGATGCAGGGGGAGGCGACTGAAATGGAGCAGGGTGTTAACGGGGGAGGAGGAGGTGCAGGGGGAGAGACGGGAACGGCTAGAGAGCAGGCGCAGCAGCCGGCTGCTAACGGCTGCCCCCACCCTGGCAAGGATCCTCTCCCACTCCTGCCCAAAAACCGAGGCATGGTCATAGTCAACGGGGGGCACAAGCCTGAGGAGCGTTCAGGCGCCGCACCGCAGCAGGAGAACCAGCCCCAGCCAGACGGCCAGCCCCCCAACCCCTCACCCACGTGGGCCACCGAGAACCCCGTCGACTCCAACGAGAACATGTCACCTTCCTCCAAGTCCCAAAACGAGGAGGCGGCGCCCACGGCCAACAAGGGCGTTAACGGCTCCGGGAGCGGCAAGTACTGCCGCCTCTGTGACATCCAGTTCAACAACCTGTCGAACTTTATCACGCATAAGAAGTTTTACTGTTCATCACATGCTGCCGAGCATGTAAAATAAGTGGAGAAGACACGTTCTTCCTTTGCCCCCCGAACCTCCACCGCCCGGCCCCCCCGGACGTTTACCCCTTCTTTTCCTCCTTTGTTTTGGTACACTGTCGTGTCTGGAATAGTGCATCATGCAGTGCTACTCGCTGCTTGTGGACAATCAAGAGAAGCTTCTTCTTTCGTCGTTTTAAGACTTAAAAATGCAAAACCATTGGTTAAAAAAGAAAAAGAAAAAGAAAAATGAATCAAGAATAATATCGGTGCCACTTTCACATTAATTTATTTTACAATCAGTATTAATAGGAGTAGTGATCTTAATTTAAATTCAAATGAAATTTATATCAGAGTTGTTTGTAATGTTATTGTATAGTCATTCTTGTGTAGCACACATATTGTTTACACTGTAATGTAGGCTCAATGAAACAATAGACAATACAAAAATGAGATGCATTTTAGACACAAAAATAGCTACTGAGGCACTTGTGTATTCTTATTTGCTGTACCAGTTTCTGTATATGCCCTAAATGTAGATTGCAGACTCCTCCTTATGACTTGTAGCCTTACCAATCACCACTTGGCGGTGAGAACCAGGCACGACCCTGCATTTCACATTTTGGCATATACACATGGCTTTGCATTCATCCGTGGCTGTTTGTCCCTGTCTCTCTTTTCTTCAGATCAGATGTGGATGTTTTCATGAGGATGGCAGCATTCTTGTATAGTACTCGTATTTCTGTTCGATGATACACTTTGCTCTCCCTTTTTTGGAAAAATTTGCTCTCGATGCAATACTTTGTAAATGAGGGAACATTACTGAAAGCAGTATTATGAAATGGGGACTGTGCATATAATTATTTGTAACCCCATTGGGGGGAAAAAAATAAGAATTACGTTTATTGCTGATGAACAAGATGGGTGGGAGGTCAGTGGGGATACTGATTATCATTCCAATGTCCTGATTATGGGAGAAAATGTTTCTTAAAACGTTGTTGCTATGCATGTATATGGATGGAATAAAATTCCAGATCTGTTGGAAATTTTTATTTTGATGTGGTGTCATAATTAAACTTAAATCCTCAGGATAAACCAACGGTGTCGGCTCCTTCTTTCACACATGACGCCGGTCCACAGAATAAGCACATTACAGACCCGAAAAGTATAGAAAGATTTATTTACAAAAAAAATGCTAAAATAGCATCGCGAGCCAGACGCACTCGTCTGCCGTTTATAAAAATTAATCAAATCAGCGTTGGTCCAAAAATAGAGGTCTATGTCTGGGTTTGATCTCACTCAATTATACGCACGTGACAAATGACTGAAGCTAATGCAACCGAGACAGAGGAACTCAATGTACCTTTCCCGATGGCGGTAACGTTGCAGGATATTACGACAGGGTTGCAGGAGATAAAAAGTCTCAGGTTGAGCGGTGAAGTGTGTGGACTCGGCATTGACAAGGAGTAATGTGTTCATTTTTGGCACCGGCCAACCAGGTAAAGAGACTGGAATAACAACTTGAAGAGATAAGATTTCCTGACTCTAAGACACAGCAAATATTTCATCACACTGAATACCCTCCAGTTATCTTCAATTAGAAAGCTTCCAATTGAGCAGAGCCGTGCAGGAAGAAGTTGGGAAATTGACTACATGATGAACCTTACCAGACAATCTCTACATATTGCTGCAGGGAAAGGTAAAAAAAAAAAGATAATTTAATTATTTTATTGAATATTTCCACTATCTTCCTGCCCAGGTCTGCGGTATAGTTACAGCTTGGCCAAGGGTCACTCGCTCTGCTGTTTGGCTTGTCGCTGGTTGACGAGCTTCCTCAGGTGCTGGCTGATGGCAGATGGCTTCTTGTAGATCATTCGCCGGTCTGCTCCTTTTATGTGAATGTGATTGGCTGATGGGTAGGACTCCTCCAGAAACTTCTTTTGAAGCCTAGATACCATCTGGTGCAGGGAAAAGATGATTTATTACATGTTTCCCATTACTGTTACAACACCATTGTCACTCTACAGTATTTAATGATGCATCGCGGAGCCGTGCAGCCTCGGTAAACATGCTCACTTGATTTAAGTGTTCCGGTATCTGCTGGTCAAAGGAGTCCCCGGTGATAACGCTCACCGAGGTCCTGCTGGACAGGGGCTTGTATTTTGTGATGTCCCTTCAAAAAACAACAAAAAGTAAAAGTAATTTTCCTTCTAATATTTGGATTCTCAATTTCATACACAACATGAAAATATCAAAACCCTGAGGCGGCGTGTTGAAGGTCTCCTGTATGTTCACATACCTGACTTGTGCTGCGCTCTCATTCAGGAAGTAATGCTCATCCACAGCGCTGCTCTGGTGGGCGGGGTTACTGAGCAGGTATTTCTATTGGAAGTAGAGGATGTATACTCATCATACATCAGAGATTATCAGAGTATTTATAGAACGATCACGCTGCAATTAACTGTTGATTTGCAACGCATTTCAAAATTAGCATTTTTCTAATTATTTAGAAAACATGAAAAAAATAAAAAAGAATACTTGTAATAATATTTGAAAGAAAAAAAAAAGGGGAGGGGGGGCACAACTAGCTGCAGGTCAGTTGCAGCAGCTGCAGGAGGTAACATGTGATTTGAACTTCTCTCCATGGTTAAAATCAACATCACACTGACTGAGTGATGAAGAGCAGCAGGTAATGATCTCCACTCTCTGTTTCTCTCTTCTTAACTTCCTTCCACCACCTCGTCTCTTTCACCGCTGCCTCGGCGTCCGTACGGAAGGTTTCAAGTTAGTTCCTGGTGCTGTAAAGCATCGCTCAGGTTTCCTGCACGGTCACTTCAAGTTGCACACAGTTCAAGAGGAGGAGCTCTGGACGGGGGAGGAGTCAAATAACTCATCATATAATTAACATGTTGTTGCTTTAAGTGGGTTTGAGAGCGGTGACGTCAGAGTCACGCTCATTCCACGGAGCAGCTCCAAGCAGAATACTGATTCGGTATCTGAAATCTCTGATTGTCCAGCTCAGGACGAATTAAGTCAACAGGACAGAAGTGAATTGTTAATGAAGTAAGATCCTCCCTTCTTACAGTACCTATCTCCCAAACGGGATGAAACCAGATAGCTTTGGTCCCATTAACATATTAGTAAACAGCTGTGCTCCGGTTCAGCAGTGGTTACAGAACATGCCCTTGAGAAACGGACTGCGTGCTGTGGACGTGTGTGCACGTTATAACCTTCACTAGCATGTCGACCAGACCTTTGTCTGTCCTTGGAGAATTCAATCACAATGATGCCCTTATCTCCTTGGCAACAACTGTAATACTTGAAAAGCTGAAATTGGTCCCTCATCACTACTGCCATCGAGTTGTGGGTGGCTGGCAGCAGAGAACAAGGCGTCTTAACCAACGGCTCACATTCATCCGGGAGCCATCGGATCATGAAGACAGCTGTGGAGAACATTTGATGCCGAATGGAAGTCAGTGATGTTCACATTGGGTCACTGAAGTGTGAGCTGCTTCTGTGCACAGAAGTTAAATCATTTAAAATAGTACAGATCAATTTAAATGAGCTGCCCTGCAATAAACTCTGTGCATGGCTGCTCCTGATGCGCCTGCAGGGTCGTGTTCCCCAGCTGAAATCAGGTGTCAGCCTTCCCGTGTTACCAGAGATGTTTGTGGTTCCTCTCCAGAATCCATTACTACCCTTCATCCCAAGATGTTTTCCATTGCAAGTAAAAATGACTCCGTGACATGCAGAAGTGTCACCACTGTACCAGCTTCACAGCAGGTCTGACTACCGTCATGCCAAAAAAAACAACCTCCCCTGCGTATCTACAATACACAGCGATAAGATGGTGCTTTACATTCACAGCCTCTTTTTCTACGAGCTGCACGGCTTGTCAGAAGGTTGAGTGTGTTGAGTACAGAGAGCATCCGACGGCACACACGGCATCTGTGGTGTCGCGTCAGCTCCAGGACCAGGTTCCATTTTCTTTCATCTACAAAATGACATCTGCACGATGGCGCACGATGGCACATCCACAGTCTCTCATGACACGGAAACAAACGCTCCCTCAATCATCCTCCTCCTCTCGTATCTGCGCTGAGGAGGAACCGGGATTCTTCTTGCAGCAGCACCATCCTGTGGCTGTCGGGGACAAATGAGTCTGTTTGGATTCTGCCCATTCCTCCATTTTAAATCAGGTTAAGCAGAGATCCCAGTAATCATCTGTTGTTCCTCGTTTATTGATATGTCCATTTCATCTAGAACATGTCAGCAACTTTCTACAATGTCTTGCAAAGACCTGTGACCTCTCTACCTAACTTGCTGTGTCACTTTCAGCAGGATGCAGCAGCACAACAACATTCTTACAGCTTCTTTTTTTATTCAAACAATCAATGCTACATTATGCTGTGTGTGCGTGTGTGCGTGTGTGTGTGTGTGTGTGTGTGTGTGTGTGTTGTGTGTGTGTGTGTTAGCCTGACCTGCCGCTGGATGATCTCCTCTGAGACATTTTCGCCTTTGAAAGTTGGTTCAATGGCTCCCAGGATAATCAGCAGACGACTCAGTCCGGTAGCCGCTGAGAACTGCTTGGCTTGAAGGGACGGCAGCAGCTTGCCATACCTGATCAAACACACACACACACATGCGCCCGTTAAATGTTAGCGGGAGACCAATGAATGTCTCATAATAAATTATTATTAACAACTTTTTTTCAAAGATGCACAGTTCTTGTGTGTGTGTGTTGTCATTTTAAAAAGACTTCCGGGCTCCTTGTGTTGGTAAATAAACCTTTCTATATCATGGATGCCATGAGAGTTCTCTAAAAGTTAAGCCCAGGATCCGGATCGCCCCCTGGTGGCTAGCTGACGTACATGTCATTAATCCCGCCCTGTACATGTTAGCTGATGGGAATTGAGCTAAATAAAATATAAAATCACAGTTTTCTTACAGGGTTTCTGTCACTGCAGGTAGTTCTTAGTAAACTGAAATATGTATAAGTATAAGTCTTTATTAATCTGAAAAATGTGGTAATAATTTGTTATTTAATGCTAACTAATAGGAAAGATTACATCGGGTCTGAGAGCTACGCTGACTGAACTACCCGTATTAACGAGGCAGTTATGGGCTTCTGTAAAGTAGATGTAACGCTAACTGTCCACAAAAGGATCGTCTGTTTCAAACCCTTAGAAGAGTCGTGCTGCAGCAACCCGATTGCTCACAATTGATTTTTCTCAGTAGGACCTTGATGCTGCAGCTCCGTTGTCTAATCCCGACCGTGCAGACGTGGGTTCAAATACCATTAACACAAAACAGCTGCACCAGCACCCGGGATATTATCATACAGAGGGAGGAAGATGAGGCACGCTGTCCATGTATAATATACAGTCTATGCCCGAAACATACAGCAAAGGTTGTTCAACATTAGCACTCATTTTTATCCAGATGATGAAGGTTAATATTTTTATATTAACTGTTTGTAGGTTATAATTGGGCCACATTCCAATATATATCACACTTGTTAAAAATTACTCAGAAAATATTCTGGCATATTTTACATGTTGCAATTATATCAACACGTCAGTTGCAGACTTGCATATAAGAGAAATATTAAACACATATTGAGTACTGTGGTTGTCAATGGTGAACATCAGTGTAACAGTCTCCATCACTTGTTTTGGAAATAATATTAGCGATGCAAACATGCCCGTCCTCCTTATTTTATAGTACATAGAGTTCTAAATGGCTCAAAAGGAAGTGAGGAACGGCGGTACAACAGAAGTCATACAAGTCTTTTTCGACCTGAATTAAAAAACTTTCTCCTGGAAAAACATTTGCCTGGGGAATGAGAAATCCTCTTTTTTGGCAGATGAAAGAAGAAGAGCTCTACAATTTTGTAACTCAGGAGGCCTAATCGGTCTCGGCTCACTGGTGCTCTGAATTGGCTGGTCTCAGCCTGTGGAGCCCAGTCAATAGTGCCATGCGCTTTCTGCTGCCATCACCGCGCCATGCAGCACAGCCTGCCCCTAAACGCTGCCAGCACACCGTAGATCATCCCCCGAGCACCGGGAGACACTCGTCCCTGTCTTCCTCCTGATCTGGGCCACCACTTTAGTTCTGAGGTTTTATCAATGTGACTCTGCTGAGGGTGTGAGCCTGCAACAGATTTCAATACTGAACAGGCAGTAAACTCTATAACTGAATATCAGCTCACAGCTTGTCCCTGCAGCCACTGAGGAGCTGTCCTGTAGCTGCAGCTTACAGCTTGCAACTATTAATTAAAGCTGATAATAACAGCAAAGTCAAATTATTTATTGTATTGAATCTATTTAAAGTTGTGCATTACAAATACGAAGGAAAATTAAATTAAAAATCCGAAAAAAGTGCATTTACATCGTGACAGATTATTTAGACTCTGAGGTCTGAAGGTAAAATAAAACTATTGGTGTTGTAAAACATGAAATAATAATTTTTAAGTGTAAACTAATTCAAACCATATATATTTAAATAGATCAGTTGTATTGTTCATCTTTACATATTCAGGGTGTTACAGGCGTCTGCAGCCCAAAAACTGAGAGAAAGATATCCATCACATTTTCTTTCAGCCAAGGATGAAGTTGTTCTGTCTTATATGTTATTTAACTTTCATTCATACAGGAGAAGCTAGAAGCCTGAATACAAAACATTTGGCATTTGTTCTTTATATAAATTACAAATGATGAATCAATTGCTAAAATGTGGATTCATTAACAAGCCAATTAAAGGTTACTGCCACTAGTTCCTCAGCAGCATCCTGAGTGAACTACAGGTGGTCCCACTGCCTCGCTGCCTCCGCACCTTCAGGTCTGCACTACAGAAATCAGCCTTTCATGTGTAAAATATCCTCTTTCACCTGTTGTTGATGGAACGCGTGACTGCCCGCAGATCTGCAGCTCGACACTCCGAGCTGCGTCTGCAAAGCATGTCAGCACTGATTGGTCCGATAAGGCTGATAGAAGCAGCGGAGGATTGTTGTTCAACAAGATAACGTATCGGCCATATTCACGGCGCAGCAAACAATCCGTATTATGTCACGGGACGACGCAGGCAAAGAGGCGGAGAGACACAATTCTTTCATGGACAGAAACTTTTCAAATCAGACCTCTGGGGAGTGACACGTTGACGTTTTCATCTTCCTCCGCCACAGTTTCCCCCTCAAATCATTCTGGCAGTACAATTTCGAACCGGCTCTCCGACCTGACTCTTATAAGGGAGCGCTCATTCTCTGCACATTTTCCACCTGTCACCCGCTTCCTACCCCCTGATTCCAAAATAAAGAGAAAAAAAAACCCCTCCTGCTATCAGCCCCCCCAGTTCAATCTGGTCAAATCATTCCTGGGTCTGGCGCTGAACATTATTTCAAGGATTCTCCAGCCACCTGTCCTATTCCCTCCTCTTTTTCCCCCCATTTTTAATTCTGCCCCGGAGTGAGGATTATGCGAAGCAAGGCATGCGTGTCAAAGGGAAATTTAGTGGGTAAAGACAGCCAAGATTGGCGGGATGAATTAAACAGATAACGGGAGGAGACGAAGTGGGGGAACTATGTAGAGCAAAACGCCTCACCGATGTTGGTCATTTCAGAGGGGCTCTTTTTTTTTTCTCCCCACAGGAGCGAGGAGGCAATATCTAAATTAATAAAGTGATGAAATGAGTTTGTGCCGTGGACTTTCTGCTGTTTGACTTTCCCATCTGGATTAGTGCAGGCTGAATGGACGCTCTGTTACTTTTGTTACAACTGCGCAATTCACTGTCGGAATTTGGCCCTGTAGTGATAAGGCTCCCCTCCTCCTCCTCCTCCTCCTCATTACCATCTCATTCCATATGCAGGGCCTCTGTTACCTGAGAGCCTGCTCACACGCAAAACATGAACTATTACACGAGCTTCTGCCAACTATTACAACGAGCAGGAGAACATTTAAACACGGACTATTACACGAGGCTCAACTAACTATTATGCAGAAGGAGCGTTTGGTTCTTCCACCAGCTTCCGAGAGGAGACTCGTAAACAACGATGCTTCTCAGACGCAGGAAGGACAACACGACCGTACATGAAGGAGTTCTAATCTTTCATGAATCAATACTGATCATTGCTAAATGTAACTTTAAGTTTGGAACATTAAACCACTAATTCTCCAGAGCACAACAATATAGAGCAATGACATGTGGGCGGGATCATCCAACCAGGGATGCAACTGCCTTCACTGGGTTACCAGCTGGGACAGTTGAGTCACAAGTACAAACAGTTTCACACATCACAAGGCATCACAAGAGTCAAGACACTGTTGGAATCTGCATCAAACTACATTTAAAGAATGTTTGAGAAACTCCATCTGACCTTTCTGAATGAGACTCAACAAACAAATTGACTCTCTCTCTCTTTACATCAACACTCCAATTGGAAGGAGGTATTGAACCCACTTCCCTCCAATTGGGGATCATATTTTAATTATTCTCAATAAAGGAGGCTATGGTGAGCTGAATAACTAACTATTAAATATGTTCACAATATTACTAGATGGGGAAAAAACAGCACCTGTTTTTCATAAACTACAAAGACATAAGACAACTAACAAATCTGAGGTGTAATACCAACATACACCACAAGGTGTCACTCTTGCACCACAGGCCAACCCAAGATTACTCCGGCATCCACTGTCAACTCTGAGGCGTCCCCCCCCCCCCTGCATCAACACTGAAGATTACACTGGAGTAAATACACGGGGGCCGCAGCAGCCCTGCTTCATTAGCAGTGCAGAACAGCAATAGTTACGCTCACAGTGGTTCTAATTGCAATTCATTTGCATTTGTGAGTCTTCCGGGAGTCTCGGTATGAGAGAGGAGGATCAGGGGACGGGGGCTGCCGGGTCCGGTGGGGACGGAGAGAGGCGGCTGACAGAGTGGGAACCGTTACAGAACCCCGGTATGAAGCATGATGAGCTGCACACTGTTGGAGGCTATCAGGTCAGATACTGTAAAACCTGGTCGGACACAGTTTCGTGTGACGCAGCTCGAGGTTTGTTTCCCTTTGGGGTGGACGACTGTTCTCTGTCACTGAAACTGAACCGTGCAAAACACACTATAATGCAAATTGACTACATTTGCTTTAAAGTGATCATTAAACTTTGTTACGCCTTGTCAGGCTACACGTTCAGCTATTCATCACTCCCTTCATCCATCCATCAATCCATCCATCCATCCATCCATCCATCTATATGGCCGGGTGATTGCTGCCAATCGCATCCAAGGATCCCTGGAGGGATTTAGATCGGAGCCGTGCTCCACTGGGTTATTGATGGGCTCTGAGGGTAGACTGGATACGTCATCACTGGGGAGGGGAGGGGAGGAGAGGAGAGGAGAGGAAGAGGAGAGAGGAGAGAGGAGAGAGGAGAGAGGAGAGGGGAGGGGAGGGGAGGAGAGGAGATTCTGATCTTCATATTAAAGTCCGTCTGACTTATAGTTGTTATATTTATAGCAGTTATGAGACTGCGAGCGGTTCCAGGTGAGTCACAGGGTACAGAACTATCTTCTTCTTTTTTTTTTTTAATTACACTTTATTAATCACTTAAGGGGAAAATCTGCAT
Organism: Macroramphosus scolopax; assembly: GCA_901007825.1. NCBI lineage: Eukaryota > Metazoa > Chordata > Actinopteri > Syngnathiformes > Centriscidae > Macroramphosus > Macroramphosus scolopax. Next base: position 4,180 of record CAAKHC010015635.1, on the reverse strand, counting down.
TTGACCCGTCTGTAGGCAGAGAACATGCAAACACACAGTGAACACACACACACACACACACACACACACACCAGCACAGTGGGCCGCCACTTAACAGCGTCAGGGAGCAGTGGGGGGTCGGTGGGGGGTCGGTGCCTTGCTCAAGGCACTTCATCTTTTTGATGTTGAGGGCGGGGACAGCTCTGTTCCTTCCTCACCCCGCCCACATCTCCCAGGGAATCCAACCTTTCAGTGCCGAGCCCTCTTCTCAAACCTCTCGGCTGCCCCCTGCACAAACTGCAACAAGCTGTGCAGTGATGGTCAAATACATGTTACTGGACAGGAGAAGAGGCATGTGTACATGTTCATGGTCATCACTCGGTGTGTTTGATCAGCACACACACACACAGACACACAGACACACATCCGTCATTGACACACATGCAGTTCCGTTCCTGAAACACACCCTAACACACACACACACTGTGTCGCAGCATCGACGGAAATTATTAAAATTATCAGCAGAAGGAGAAATAATGAAAAGATGACTAACAGTTAAATAAGTGAGGAACAGACGGCGGGGACGAGGACACTTTCAAGTGGAGCTCCTGCGAGGATCCACTGGTACCAAACACAGTATTGGAACATTAAAACAGTCAGATTTGCCAATGAATCCGAATTCATTAAATTGTAAGGACCGTCCCATTAGACGAGAACATTCCCCACTGTTTCTGCTCTCTGAACAAATACCTTCCCCGTGGGGTAGATTAGTTTGAGTCTACACACACTTGGCTGAGAGTGGGAATGAACGGGCGTGCACAGCTAAATGAAGTCCTCCAAACAAAAGTGATCAGTGTTATTTCTTAAGAGACGTTTATTATACACGTAGATAACATTTGTCTAATTCCATCTGGGATATCTGTCCAGTAAAGGGCGATCTTCAGAGTTCTCTTAATACAACTGTGAAAGAAACTTACCAGGTACCCCAACATTAAGGGGCCCTGCCAGTCACAGCACAATACTTTAATTAAGGGACGCCACTAGAGCAGCTTTGAATGAGTCTCAGCTGGTCCTCTTTCTTACCAAAATGTTTTAGTTGCCTCCTTACGGTTCTCCTCATCAAAGCCTACTCTCTTCTGATTGGCCGACCTCTTGAAGCCTGCTGAGGGGAAGCACTATGTGGACGAGCTGTGCCTGAAGTCGAGGACGTCAGACGTCAGCTCTTCACAAAGGTTTGAGTCAGTGTTGAGACCATTCAGATCATTTTGTATGCAAGCACAGTGAAAGAAGGTGAGTAAGAGAAACACGGCTGTAAACTACACTGTCCACCTCCATGTCATGTCATCTGCTAGTCCGTTACTTTTCCTGATGGTTCAGTGTTTGGCTTCGGTATCGCTTCATTAATCATTTGGAGATATTTAGGCAGGCGTCGTAGCTAATTTTGGTATTGTGACAAACAACTCTGTCCAGCCCCATGTTGCATTGCAGAGACTCGCAGTCTGTCGTGTAGGAACGATGCAAAGCTTCCACTCCAACTACTGGCTCTTGTCCTGGATGCAATTTGTCCAGACGTGCACTGGGGCTTGTGCTAATCTCTGATGCTACACCCACTGCTTGATTTCTCATCAGCAAGCATTATCTATGCCGCCGAGGAAATGAGACATGAGCTGCAACGTCTGCTCAGGAAAATCCCAAATAAGAACACTGACCCTTTACAATAACACCAAGTACGTGAACACACACTCACATGCACACACACAACAAGAGCTCAGACATGCCCGGGAGATGGCGGCGATGCATTTTGTAGGATGTAACAGAGCTGATTTTGGGAGTGAGCCTCTGTTAATGAGCGGGTCTTTGATGTGTAAATCCTCCATTCCCAGTACAAAAGCTGATACGGTCTCCCCACCACCGTGCTCAGGTGCGGGCCTGCTCCCCTCTGCATTACTTATCTTGTGTACGATACTTCAAGACATGCAACAGCTAATACACCCGTATCTGAAAAACAGATGCACCGCTACATGCAGCCTCGGTGAACAGTAGAAGTGAGCCGATGGCACCGGGACGCTGCGCTGCATTTCTCATATCTCCTTATTCTAAATCCAGTTTCTATTTGAACTCCCACGTTGACATCAGACAACGATGTTAAAGCCGTTTTAACAGTAAAGTTTTGCTTCATTTCCTTCTTCCTCTGCTTCCCTACACAGTAATTAAATTGTAGCTGCACTGCCGTGTACTTAGCAAGATGAATGCCTATTAATCAGAAGATAATTGGACACATATCCTTTATAAATGGTGCTGCTCCACTTTGAGTCACATACAAATTAGGCCATTTTCAGGAATACATTTCTTATCAGGCCTGACTCATGCTTATGTAACCTGCAGGCTAATATTGGCGGACAGAAGTGGGGAAGCTTTAAGTCACACAGTCACGGCCAGAATTAGATTACTTGATTTAAGCCAACCTTTTGATGTCCTATCTAAGTTCACACCAACTCCTCCCGCAGGACTCCAGATGACAGATACTGGTATTTTTATGGTTTTGTGGCCGAACCTCAGAGGACGAAGGAACAAGGAGAACTCCAAGAGGAGAGGGGATTGAAAAGCACAAGTCAGGGGATGAATAGAAGAAAAGTTCCAAGTCACGGAACATTATGCTGAGAAAATGGAGAGAGTTTGGTACAACTGTGAATCTGCCAGGAGGCGACCGACCTCAGACCTGAGAGACCCGAAACATCTCTGAGGGCTTCAGGCTTCAGAGTAAGCTGGTGTCTATCCAGTCGTAGCTGTGTGGGAGAGTGGCTTCACTACAATAAGCCAAAGGGAAGATGCTACCAGGCTCTGGTAGCATCTTCAGATCCACTCTCCAGGCATGTAGTTGTTGCTGCGAGGCTTTCAGATAAAAGCTAAGCATGAGCGGCTTAATTATATAACTGGTTAATTACTGCGTCTTTGAAATTGAGACATCCTTTCTAATGATTACAAATGGTTTTGTATCCCTGCAAACAATCTGAGATTGTGTTAATGTTACATAGCTGACACTGACACTCCTCCCCCACACCCTCAGCTATCATTAATAACATCCCGTTAGTCCTATATGATAATTATTGTAAGATGAGATACATGCTGACGATGACTACCACTCGACAAACATCTCGTCTGGAGGATTAAAGCGGTGTCGCTGCACTTCGTCAGTCCTGATCACTGTCACATGTTGCTCTGCCCTCATCTTTTACATGCTAAAAGAGCAAATGAGTTTCTTTTGTCTGCAATTAATCAAGCTAATGAGCCCCACCCAGCAAAGACAGGCAATTATTCTCACTATAAGAGCCTATAAGGGCAGAGGTTGGAGGCTGACACACACTGGGACCTCCACCTCCCCTCTCCTGACCCCAACCCTCTTCCTCTTTATACAGTTCCCTTCTTGCTTCTCCTCTTCCCTGCCTCTCCCTTTTTATCAGCTCCTCACTGCCCTTCGGAGCTCCTTATCATCTCCTTTGCTCCTTTCCCTGCTCTGCCTCTTCCTCTTTTCTCCATCATCTCCTCCAAGCAACTTCCTCTCCCTAGTTTCTGCTTCAGCATGTCTTCATCTTCTTTCCTCCTCTGCCTCCTCCCCTCCTCTCCTTCCTGCTGTACACTCACCAGTACTCCTTCCACTGGTCCTCCTCAAAGACGTCCTCTGGGATGGGATCAATCAGCACCAGGTCTGTCACTTGCCTGAGGACACACACACACACACACACACACACACACACACACACACAAACACACACCTTTAGATGAGGTCATCCTCATTGACTCCCCATGTTCACTTAACCCTCGCGGCCTGTACTGAGTGTGAGTTGGATTACGTCATCCTATCTGTCTTCCTGTGGAGTGGTCTGTCCTCGGTCCCCGGAGATGCCTGAACGTACACCTGATCCCTGGGCGATGTTTCCATTTGGAAAGGTGTCGTCCATTCACCACCACTTATCTTCCTCCCGCATCGGTAGAAACATCGTGCATGATTTAATTCCTGGTAGAGTCTCTTCGTCACGTTTATAATGTCTCCAGGTTGGCTGAGTTATTGGCCGTGATGAAGATGGACACCGGAAAATCATTTTATATAAGAAGGATATTGAGAGGCCCTGATCAACATACACCGCACGTTGGACCGCCTGGCTTTGAGTTGTTCATCATTTCAATAAACTTCTGCAATGTC